>VDFB02175845.1:60395-107833 GCA_007258455.2 Sequoia sempervirens | reverse complement strand
TCATTTGTTGTTCAAACAAAGTCAAGGGTCATGTAAAACTACGAGGTCTCTACGCATTGCTACGTAGGCAATGCCATCTTTCAATGGGCCCCCGAGGCCCCCTAGGTTAGTCTTTTAGGGTTTGTCGGGTCAGTCAGAATAAATTGGACACTGTCAACTCAGACATGACATAATCATCTGCACTTCAAACACAAATCTTGAATCAACATAACAAGAAATTCAACAAGTCTACAAGTCAAATCAATCATTTGTCAAATCAATCAAACCAGTCAAATTGATCAAAACCAATGGTCTTATATAGAATGTGTCCTTCCTGAAACCAGACCTTGTCACTGTCACACTTTTTCATTTGCCTTATTCAGGTAGTTGCATGATCAAAACTAGACTTGATGTCTTATACGACATGTTTCTTCTCCTAAAACCAGGCCTTGTCAAATAGTCCACTCGTAACTCATTTCATCCCTTAGCACACTGGAAAACGCTTATTGGCAAACAATTTGAATGGATGTTGACTTTGTTGGTCTATTTTGTCTTATCTTTTGGATTTTCTTTGGTCATGTTACTAGCAACCTTGAGGATGTCCCACGAAGGATATAGAGGAGTGATGATGTCTCATGACTCATCTTTTATTTGATTGTTGTCTGTGGTTTGTCTTTACAAAAAGGTTGGGGAAAAATTTCCCTAAGTATGTGTAACGCCCCACCAAGGAACCCCAGAGGACAACACTAACTATGTCACATTAATGGAACATTTTAAAAAAAAAAAAACAACTTTTGAATGCATAACATAACAGGGTAAACTATTCCTAAGTCCTCTAAGGTTCCTCAGTTGCACTACTTTCAAACTAATAATCCAGATAACTAGAATCATTTCATTAACTACCAAGATATCACGATCTATCTAACAAGCAAGGTTCATTTTAAAAGCATCTCATTAAATGATTCCACATAACATATCACTGGTAATCAACATTAAGTTCATTTCTAGATAACTACATACACAAGATGCATTACATTATAGTATTCATTACAAGGAGAATACATCAATATCAGTACATCATTACAATCTTTACATCAATGCTTCCTAGAGTATAGGTGGGAAGAATTATTTTCACTTTCTTATCGCTCATTTTAACTTAACCACTTAATTCAAACAATATATTAATTTCTACAAATAATTATATTTAAAACATACTATAACATTAATTAAACAACCATCTTCATTATACTAGTTACTACGAAACCCTAATATTAAATTGCAACTTTCATATAATGTTGGAATAACACGATCCTCAATAATTGATTCACATGGAAATTATATTAATCAACCTTTAAATAAAGATAAGTAACATTCCATTTATAGATCATTAGCTAAATTTAACTACCACTTTTCCTTTTCATTTTATTTTGATTCCAATTATTAAATACCTCATTGATTTTTCCCTTGTAACTCGTGCTTTTTAAGTTATCCTTGTTTTATTACTTAATAATTTTATATTTCACACATATGCATTTATCTTAAAAGTTTTTTTCCCGCTATAATCTATAAACTTAATTTTTATAACCTTTTATTTATTATATTACTATTACTATTTATTTATTTTAATATTCATATTTATATTTATTTAGAAAAGACATTTAATGATTTATTTTAATGCATAAGCTAATCAAACACATTTAATCTAACAATTCAAATCCAATGAACCAAATGCCAAAATAAATACCTAACCACCAACCAGGGTCAAAAGCAAAACTTCAAACAATGCCAACTGACCACAGACAAAACTAACAACACTGCCAAGGTATTAGGCTGGATACTCATCCTCTTCAAGGATGATGGCTAGGGTAGGGGACCAAGTGCTATCTCCTCTCAACTATTCCATTGGGTTTAAGGCACACTTAAACCTGTCAATTCAGGTGGAGTCGATGCCTAGTACCTACAACCTGCAACACATAACACAGTCATGCATATACATATACATATAAATAGTCACACCGTGAAAGGGAATTGTAACATTTTAGGGTACTCACATGTGAGTGACGCAACACTATCCCTTTTAGCCAAACACAACAGTAAGAACATTACCAATTAATCAAATCAACTCATATAACAATTAGTTACATGATAATCGCATAATAGCCATGATAAGATAATCACATAGTCCATAAATTCATAATATACAACATCAACTACTTAGCATCTTTAGCACATACTTTTAAATATCACTATTATTTTTACCTTCACTTTTGAGTTCCAAAGCCGACTACTTGCACATACACGATGAGAATGGACGGGCATTACAATATGAGTTAGGACACTCCTTGTCTGCGACTGTCTATTTTACAGATGGATGACCTTGCACATCTTGGTCTATGTCATACCATGGTGTTTGTTGTCCATTTGTCATATTTTATCATTCTATGATGATAAAGCACTATGACATGCACAAGAGGCCTCATCACCTTCATTTCCTTCATATCTCTTTTTCATTTATCATTTCTTCTATCATCCATTTCCTTCATCATTTCATTTTTTTTCTTCATCATCCTTATCTATTTTCCTCTATCCTTTTGTCCTTCATCTATAGTCCTCTCATCCATTTCGAGAGCACACTCATGTTCTTTGAACCCACATGTCCTCTCGAGGGGGCATACCTCTACCTCCTCATCATTCTTCCTTACACTGGGGCATATATTTTTCTTCGAAACAACGCAACGGGCTACATTGTCTCAAAGAGGGGAAAAATGTAGACACTCAAAAGTTGTCCTCATAATCGTCCTATTTTTCGTCTATTAATTAAATGGATATTATTATCTGTTTAATTAATTCATTTACTATTTTCTTCTATTCATTTATTAATCCACTTAAATCATTAACATATTATAATCATTTATCCATTTATCCATCTGCATAGTAATCACTTATCTATTTCATATTTACTCCATTTGCATTAATCATTAAAATATCCATGCATATTTCAGTAAATCATGTAAATACATAAATTCATTAAATCATTCATTTAAATTCACAAATTCATTTTAAAATATAATTCCTAAACCTACATCATATCATAAATCATCTCATTTATCTCTCTTATTCCCATAAATTTCATTTCATTAAGCAATATGGAATAATTATGATAATCTCCATTTAACTCTTTTATTCCACATCTCTCCCGCAACTTGAATCCACAGTGTGAGGACATCTATATAAGCCCCCTCTTCTCACCAAAAAGAACATTCAATTTCGAGATTGAATTTCGATCATACAATCCTTTCTTCCATTCATCATAGCATCTTGTTGCACTTGTGCTTGTGAAAATCTCAGAGCGCCAAATGCATAAATCAAGATCTTGGTGAATAGGAGAACAATGGAGCTATTTTTCTTTTGAATGCATGTGTTTTGGTTTTGCATAGTTTATTTTACATTTTTGCATGTGCTTTCATTTAAGAAAGGCTTCATTGATGTTATGTTGAAATTTTTATTTGGGTTTATAGATTAAATCAGCTTTTTCAATTTTCAACATATACATTTACCTCTAGATTGCATTTTTCTATTAGAACTTTCAAGGTGAATTTCCACTTTATTTAAAGTAATCTTGTAGTTTACATACTCTACTTACAAACAAATAACAATTGAAATAACTAGAAATGTTGTAATCCAACATTTTGTATTAGATGATTATTTTGATGCCTTTATATTTTACTATTGATCTCAACTATTAGTGTATTTATATTTTTTTTTCCCTAGTGAGATAATTTCTTGTTATTTATTAAAATTATAGGGATAGTGGTTGTGAATCTAGAATAACCATTCTTACTAATGGTGGCTTGGTTTGTGTCATTAAATTACTTGTTAGATTTTCTAAGAACCTTTATTTGTGACAATCTGGCTTAAGTTGACATAACAACTAGTCTTCAATAAACTTTATCACCATTATTTCATGGCCAAATAAATTTACCAAATCTTTAGAATAACATAATGCATTCATGGTGTGCATGAATAGATTTTGAGAGATTGCAAAATTTTCTTGGGTTGATTATTTCATCCAAAAATTTATATTCTAAAAATATCTAATTATTTATATTGTTGTAAAAATTCATCTTTGTGAATTAACTTAAATGAATGGGTTCCTCTGATATTAACATATATATCAATAATCATCAAATGGGTTGTGGTCAAGTGGTATAACCACTTTATTCTCATGTTAGATACAAAGGTACAATTCTCCCCAAGTGAAATATTAGTGTTGATAAGTGTGCTTATTTGGTAGCTTCACTTAAGTTAATTGGTGGTCCTAAAGGTGATATGTATTCAATCTAGAGGAAAATACTATAAGTGATAGAATTCAAGATAGAGGAGTGTAAAACAAGGCATTCAAGTTAGAGGAGCATGATAGAGGATAGTTTTCAAGTTGGTGGAGAATGGTTAGAGTGACAAGGATGAGGAATTCCCTACATTAGGATATAGGAGGTGTAATATTAAATTTAACTTGTAAGAGAATCGTAAGCTGGATGAACTTAGTTGGAGTGATAAGGTGGAAGGGATGCATTCAATATATAACAATGAAGGTTTTCCTTGAAATATAATATAGGTGTAGTGATTAAGCAGGGGTACACTAATAGGATAATTTGCATCCAATGGTATCCCCACCAGGAGAGAATTAGATAGAACCATATCCCAACATTATGTAATGGGAGGGGATCCCCATCAATGACCCTTGGCCATATATATATACAACCATTTATTACTTTTCTTAAAAATGTAGAGTATATAAATAATATTGATTATCAATATTTTTGTTCCCTATTTCTTTTTTCAATTAAATAAAAATTATTGGGATCAACAAACAAAGATTTCATCTACTCTATATCTTTTAAAGGACATCAATAACTAATGTCTATTCTTTTTACATGCATAAAAACTAACATATGATAATGGATTTCATAGGGGATTTCATTTTCCTTCTTTAAAAGAATTTAAAAGCCTTGAATTTTCTTGGATTGTATTTTTTTTTGTTTATCTAGTACCATAACCTTGTTTACATCCATGGGTATTAGCTCCTTCAAATAATTTTCATATTGTGCAAGAAATATCAAGCAATCTTCTTTGAATAAAATCATTTAGATAAATTGTTTGGAATCCTATTTAGTGCCTTCTATAAGATCGATCAATCAAATACATTGTTGTTACATTTTTAGATAGTGTTTCCAACCTATTTAATATGAGCTAACCAATCTACTCTGATAAATATTCAAAAAAAAAAAAATCTTTATAAAATCAATCCTTTGAAGTTCTAAATAATATAATTTAGTTAATATTTTTTATAAAATATTACAAACTAAGAAAGGTCACATAAATTTATATTTCCTTGCAATAATTGATCTTTCCTTTTTTAGTTTTGATCAAGAAAAAACTCTATTATAATTGTCTAAACTAAGTTTAATGTGATATTTGGTTTCATTAAAAGAATATTTCCACCAATAAAAGATATTTTTGCAACAAATCTCATTTCTAATTTCATGATTGTGAAATTATTCCATCTATTATCCTATTACAAGAAATAATAATAAATCCAAGTAACAATTGTTTCTAGTTGGTTTTCATCTCCATATATATTTAACTATAATTTATAGTTTAATTTTTGGCTACAAATATTGTTTTAGAGAAATTACTCAAAGATCCTACTATTTTACATAAATGGCCAACTTGAAATATATTTACATGTGCTTTTAGAGATTTTATTTTATTCTTAATCCTCAAACCTCTATTTAAAGAATTATGTGTTGACTCTTTATGTGAGATATATAATGGAGTCAAATTTAATGGTGATTGTTATACAAGATTGAGCTTGGGTAAACTTCGAGGTAATTCTGAAGGGATATTTGATGATGCTTTGTGGCCTTATGATTTTGTTCTTTTTATTTTTTCTTTATAGAAGTCATATATTCACAATAACATCTATATGTGTTTTGACTTATAATTCTATATATATGTAATCCATTTTTCTAAGATTTCATCTATGTTTTTCTCAACAAAGGTAGTCAATTTATTCAAATAATTTAACTACCTTATATATTCCTTCTAATCAAATGGAGATGCACCTAAATTCTATAGTAGAAATAAATTATTTGCACAATTTTATGGTTCATTTGGTTTTCTTATATTGTGGTTGCATAAGCTTGGTGATAAAGCTATTTGCACATTTGACAAAAATGTTTTTTCTCATACACTTCTAGTTTATTCTTGTATGAGGTCCAAGTTAGAATCTTTCGCCTTGGAGCATATGAATATGTTCTCCTTTATTTTCCACAACTTTAATTTTTTGTTTGGTCTTGAGAATATATTACTATGGAATGGATGGTCCAAAAAAATAAATTAACATTAAACAAATCATGTTTAGGTGAGAAGATGGATTGTCAAGAAGAAATAGAGGGTTGAGTGGTAACTGGAAATGGTATTAGATATAGACTTTGATGAGGGCATGCACCCGGCACGTAAAATAACACAAAAACAAGAGAATAATTTTATTCGAAAAACGGAACTTTACATGCAAAGGATCTCAAACCCCAAGTTCTACAACACATGCAAGCTACATAATAACCCTTTCGCAATATGTGAGCTTGTCCCCAAAAAGTTACCCAAAAATACTAGAAACCCGCCCATAAATAGAGCTCCTCTTTAGTTTGGAGCCAAAACAACATTAAAATTTGAGTTTAGGTGGTTTGGCTAAAAAATTACAACTTGAAGTTCAAATTTCAAAAGAACATTTGGTAATTGTATCTTCTAGAAAGTGCCAACTTCCCTAATATAACTTTATTTGAAGTCTATCATAAAACCGCTTTGAACTGCTGGAAAGAAGTCTCAGCGTCAAGAACTCGGCTAAAAAATTTGCTACGCCTAATTTTGAAAGTTTCAGGGCCATTTTGAAGCTCTAAGTGCCTCTAAATCCAACTTAAAGAATTTCGTGTGCAAAACTGGGAAACTAAAACTGCAATATCTTTCAACCCACAGAATAGAAATAAAATTGGGAATTTGAGAATTTCATTATGACAAAAAGGGTATCCAAAATGTAAAACATCTAAAAAATGATAAACTTGAATGAACTAGTTTTTGGGTGATGCAAGACGTCTTACACCATTGGATACCCCGTGATCACCTTTCATAGGTTTTGACTCTATTAAAACATGACTCTTCGATACAAGGTGAGGATGAGACAAGAACTAGACTTTTTGTATAGGCTAACTTTGACATATTTTTGACTCTACATACTTTCTAATCATTCTACCACTAAAAATATATCATTCTACCACAATCAAAGATTTTTGGATCTATGAGGACAATGTGCTTCTTATTGAAATCTAAAGGGAATATTGTATTTAATACCCTAAATCTGAATCTACCATCTAATGTACAATAGACTAGCTCAAAAATAAGATTGACACTAGTTATTTTTATACATAGCACATGAATGCATTGCATATATGTTGATCATCTAAAGAAAAGGTATAATTAGGTTGTATAAATATCATATTATCCTATTTTAATGATCATTTAAATTAGCATGCATTAATGTATTATCTCATTCTATAAGACAAACATATAATAAAGTGGATAAATATTTTTCTCCTATATATCATAGTTAAATTGTGGATGCACAATAACATTTAATTAATCTTTGTGAACATGAAATGAAGCTGGAATCAATTCCATTAGTAAACATGGATAGTCCATATTCCCAACTATTATCTCCATAATATCAAGGAAATGAAGAAATATTATCTCAGTGAAAAATATTGGGAGATACTTGCACATAAATAGTTGAGATGAATAAAAAAATGTGAAGCCTTTATAAGCACATTATAGTATAGAATGGTTAACCAACATGCCAATTTTTCTTGATTTGTATTGATATGCAAATTAAATATGTAAAGTACATACTTTAATTAAAGTGGGATATCGTATAGCTATAAATTTTTATCTTTTATTTAATGTTTGACACATATACACTACTAATAATTTAATAATAAGAGCCATGGTCCATTTTCATCTTCTTAGAGTATTCCTTCATTTCCTATATATATATATTATAAAAACTAAGCAGTTTTAAGTTAATTTCACATCTCGTAATTCCATTTTGACAGTCTCATTAGAATTTTTATTGTTTTAGTCCATATTATTTTATAAGAGGGTTAATTAAGGGAATAAACAATATTTGAGTTTCCTCCACTTGTGTGATTGTTGACATCATAAACACGAGCTATATTGTAAGCCTACATGTTTGACTATCTCATTCAATAATAAAGTCTAGTTAAGTCTGTATACACCTAAAAATGGTCTGGAGAATATAATTAATTAAATATGATTTATTTGATTAATTGCCCTTAATTCCTCTACTATTAAATAAATAGAAATATTTATTTATATAGTTCATCTTAAATTCTTCAATCTTTATTCTATTATTTTCGTCTTAATTAAATAAATGAATTTCACTTTGTTTTATTTAATTATCATATTCAAACTCACCTACTATTAAATAAATTAAATATTTATTTAAATAGTTCACATTCTAAATTCTCCTATTTCTTAAGTTTTAATTAAATAAACAACTTTATAGTTGGCATTATTTAATTATTACATCATATTCAATCTTAATTAAATAAATAAAGCTTTATACTTTATTGTTTAATTATCATACTTCTTCTATTTAATTTAATAAACAACTTCTATAGTTTGTTTTATTAAATTATTTATTCCCCTTTTTGCTAATTTAAATAAATCAAAATATTTAAATAAAGACATAAAGCAAATCCCTCTATTCACTCACCAATAAAATTAGATTTTTCAAATCTAATTAATTTAACTGGCATTCACGGGAAAAGCCTCAGGGACAAACCTGCAGGCAATCCTCTCAATCTTCTTCTTCAAATCTTTCCTCTCATCTTGCCTGGTGTTTTCATGGGGAGGAACAATCCCCATAATTAGCTCCACCTTCTCATCTCTTACCATTCAAATCTTCAGATTGAATCTCAACCTCTACTGTGTTACCCCTGTGCAAAACTACTGCCGAAAATTTATATATACAACCTTCTGAAGCAAAGAATGGATCCTGAGAATTATCATCTTTTATGCAAACTTACTCTGCAGGATTTAGCACTCAAACATCTTAAGCATTAGCATCAATTATCATTTAGCATAGCATCATAACATCAATAGATTTAGAATCACGGTAGCATCATTAGTTTTTACTGTAGCTTCCATTTAGTAGGTTTCATGTCAGGATAGTTTACGGTAGCTCTATATCATCTAGGAATCATTACCAATCATCACATCACAACATTTAACATCATTCCATTCTCTGAATAGACATTTTAATAGTCACAGTACTTTATCAAATCTGAGAGTCTTTCCGTGACTCATAAATCTTTGGAGATAGGAGACAATGAGATGCTTTCAAACTTTTCTCTATTTTAAATTAGTTTAATTCATGTTTAATCTTGATACAATGTTTCATTAAGAGGTGTATTTAATTGTATTTAGTTTACTTTTTCCACACTTACAAAGTCACATTATTTTTATGTTTTCTTAGTAGCATCATTGAATATTTGTTTTCTTTGCTTCGGAATTTTTTTGTAAACTCCAATGCTAGGCATGCCGCTATAAGAGATTATGTGTGTAATTCTGGTCATTCATGATTCTAATTGATGGTTTTATCATGGATTATATGTTACCATGTATTTTGATTGAACATATCTTGATGTTATCTCATCTACGTGATACACATACATTTATGTTTACCTACACCAATTATGGTTTTGTGGTAAATATGTGGATGACCGAACTAACTTGATGATCGTGCTTATTATTATTGGTTGATTTTAAGATGTCTTTATAAAGATATTATGTTGTTATATTTTATGCTTCAATTTTGATTATTAATGATGGATTAACCATTGTGATTGAGTGTGTAAGTTTAGTCCATGACCAGTGGACCCAGGGAAATTCCAAGGTGGCAAATGTTCATACCTGTAAAGCTGACCTAACCTATTTGGAGAGGTTAAGGTCTTATGTGTTGTGATTTTTATGTGATGTGGATATTGTTCGTGATGCAGAGCATCCTGGACGAAGGGAAATTGAGATCACCAAAAAAAAATATTGTTACAAAATCTTGGTACAATTTCATGGAAAAACTCTTATAGACATGTTGATTTGTGTTACTACCAGTTCCTTGCGTTTGTCTCCCTCCAAATTGGAGTAATATGGACTTCATTATTGTATTTGATTTTAAATTATAATATTTTCTTGAGAAATATTATTATTGATGTTAATAAGAGAGGTGAAACCGTGGGAAGTCGAATGGAAAAAAGATTAAGAGCTGAGAGAAGATGAAAGGACAATGAAGTCATTTAAATAAAATGCCTCTGAGATAGGAGACGGGTGTCACAATGGAAGGAGATAGGGACCCGGGTAAGAAAGAAAAGATGAATAGAAAACCCCCCATTTCAGCCGCACCAGTAGAGATACAAAGTCAAAATATTATGAACCTTCACGTTGATGTTTGATTGTAAGAGAAGAGAAACTCTATGCAGCCAAAGAAGAATTATTGTAATGTGTCACAGAAAATTTGTAATACTTTGCAAAGAAAAGTGTAGGGAGGTTTGAAAGAATTTGAATGGGCGCTAAAATGTCTTACCATATGCTCTTGCAATATAGAAATCGGTGCCTAGGATGGTAGAGAATAGCACCATAAGAAATATAGATTGAAATTTGTAAAGGTTAGAGATGGGTTGAGTCAGGGAGAAAAGGATGAAGAAAAGCGTGGGAGAAAATGGGGGACTGCACTGGGAAGAAGGTGGATGAAATAACATATGAAGGAAGTAGAGAATGTCTTAGTCGATGGTGCAAGTTGGACGCTAAAGAGAGGGCGTGCTATCTTGATAAGATTTACTTTGCAGATTTAATTTGTAAAGGTAAGCGATGATTTTAATATTTTCTTGGAATTTAGAGTGCATAAGAAAGGAGCTTAACTTGCATCATTTGAAAAGCATGAAAAAAATCAGAGAACAAAGTGCAGATTGAGGAGTGGAGGGGACACGCTATTTTAGTTGGGAAGAGATTTAACAAAAACAAAGTTTGCTTGGTTCATGCAAGTAATATTGTGGGCAGAGGGATAGCAGAAGTACATAGAAGTTGAATTTCATTTTGAAAAGTTCTAAAGCAAGTGTGCATGCCGATTTGATATGTTGACACCAGTCGAGATGCTTCCATTTTTCGAGGATGATGTGGAGGGCATGTGACAGGAAGTGAAATGCATGAGCATAATACGAGAGAAGTCATCATAAGAGGAGTTAATTGCAACATAATCCATAAGGAGCTACGTGAGGTATGAGAAGAGGAAAATGGGAAGATGATTTGTGGTACTAAGGGAGTCTCGAATTCACATACGACATTCAAATGGGAAGCAACAGTTAAAAGGAATTGATGCATGGAATTTTGATGCAGTCAAACAATTGAGAAATCAAAAAGGTTTGTCAATTTTTGCAGCTTTCCTTCATAAAATTAACACTTAAAACAATATTTAAATAAAATCTCCAACACAAGATTATTTCTTTATCATTCAAATAAATACTTGAAGTTTACAAAATTCTCAAAACTTAACATGCTATCTTTTGATGACAATGTCACTCGCAGCAAAAATGTAGATAAAATTCTCACAAGCAAACCATGTGAAGAACAGGTACACGGGACGCCATCTCTAGGTATTTGGTTCTCGGGTCCTCGTCCCGTGTCGCTCGACATGAAATGCGTGAGATTGGCCATCCCCGTGTCCTCAGGTAACCGGGACGCCCCGATTAGCGTAAACGTCCCCAATGGAAAGGGGAATTTGAAATGGCCCCTTGACTTGATAGAATTTAGACGTCCCTCGACCGTCCCGGGGACGGCCAGCCGTCCCCTATCGCCTAGCAGCATATAAAACATAAAAATAAAAGTTTTTTTTAATTTTTTCTTTTTTAAAACATTCATTTGTGGGCCCCACACCTTCCCAACCCTAATATGGCCACTTAAAACATTTTTTTACCTTCATTTGATCTCATTTTAACTTGCCAAGATAAAATTGCAGCCAAGAGCAAAAGTGAGAAGAGAAAGAGGAGGGTTTGAAGGAGTTGTAGGAGAAGAAAAACCAGCATTTAGGAGGAAGAAAGGAGAGCATTAAGCAAGCAACCAACAAAAGAAGTGAAAGAGGTAAGTTATTCTTTCATTATCTTTCATTTTTTTTCATTTTTTTCTAAGTTAAAATGATAAAATGTATGATTTTTTATTTTTTTTTTAAATTTTCAGTTTGCAAAAACCAAAAGAAAACAAAATGAGCAGCAATAGTGAAGATAGTGGGGATGTTGAGAGGGGGGAAGAAAACTAATCAGTTCATATGGGGCAGCCTCAAACAAACCCATTTGATATCCCTTCTGAAGATTTGAAAAAATATGCAAAAGGCCCTTTTAATCCTAAAAAACCTCTTCTTCAACTAGCATCACGTGTAGACAAAGGCAAAGGGAAAAACACTAGGGGTAGTAGATTGTGGCTATGTCACATTTGCAAAGAAAAATATAATGGGAGCTATACAAGAGTCTATTCTCATCTATTGGGTTTTGGAGGCCATGGGGTCAAGGGTTGTAAAGATATAAAAGATTTTGAGAGGATGGAATGTTATAGATTGCACATGGAGGCCGGAGGAAAGCCTATGGATCAGCTTATGCAAACTCAATCCGCACATTCAACCTCACCTATGCCCTCTATGCTTGGTAGTCCTAGTGTTGGTAGTGGTAGTAGTGGTGCGGGTGGTGTTCATATTTCCACAAGAGGGAAGAGGAAGGCTGCTACTTCTAGTGAGCAGCAAAATACAGTTGCAAATATGTTCAATGTGCAAGCACGAGATGTGGCAGATTCTTCCATTGCCAAATTTTTCTATGCCCATGCTATCCCATTCCATGTAGCACGTTCTCCCTACTTCAAACAAATGTTTAGAGATGTGGCAAATGTTGGTACCTCATACATTCCCCCTGGAGAACATAAATTACGTACTACACTCCTTGAAAAAGAATATTCTAAGGTGAGTGTGGTGATGGAGGACATGAGACAGTGTTGGATTAGAACAGGTTGCTCTATTATCATGGATGGGTGGACCAATATTAGACAACGGCCACTTATAAACATCATAGTCACATGTTCAGCTGGTTCATATTTCCTTAGAGCCATTGATTGTTCTGGAAAGCGCAAGGATGCAGAATTCCAATTTAATATTTTGAAAGAGGCTATAGAGGAGGTTGGGGCAACCAATGTTGTGCAGGTGGTTACTGATTCAGCACGTGTGTGCAGATTAGCAGGTTTGATGGTTGAGAGTGCTTACAAGCACATCTTTTGGACCCCTTGTTGTGTTCATGCGTTGAACAACGCATTGAAAGACATAGGGAAGATGGATTGGGTGCACCAGGTGTTGTAGATGCTAGAGACATTCAGATGTTTATTTGCAACCATCACACCTCACTTGCCCTCTTTAGGACATTTTCAAGGAAGGAATTTCTCAAGCCTGTAGCAACAAGGTATGCCAGCTACTTTATTTTGTTAGAGAGGATGCTTGAGGTACAGGAGGCTCTACAGTTGATGATGGTTAATTCAGAGTGGAATAGATGGGCTATGGCAAGCACTGCATAAGGGAGAAGCATCAAACAAAAAATTCTTGATGATAATTGGTGGTCCAATGTGAGGTAAAAAAATTGTTAATTAATAATTTGTTATTGATTGCTGATTTTATAAAAATATATATATATATGATTTTATTATTAATATTTTTTTATTTTCTAAGTTCTAACTTGTCTTTTTTCAAATTTTTGTTTGCAGATTTGTTTGCTCCATCATTTCACCTATTGTGGATGTCATTAGATGTGCTGATACAGACTCTCCAAGTCTTGGAGAGATTTATGAAACTTTTGACTCCATGCTTGGAAAAATGAAGAAAGCAATTTCTGATAAGGATCCTAATTCGGGATTATATAAGCAAAAAATTAGGCCCATTGTGACAAGGCGGTGGAACACTATGAACACCCCGCTTCATATGGCAGCCTTTGCTCTTAATCCAAAATGGTATGTACCTAGACCTGGTAGGATGCCTCCTTGTGATGATGATGAGGTGAAAGAAGGGTTTATGAGGGCCCTTGCAAAAATATATTCAATTGAGGAGGCCAGTCTAGTTCGTATACAGTTCACTGATTTTGTTAATCTCCGTGGTCCAACATTCGGCAAACCAGAGGCCAGGGTAGATAGAACTACAGTAGCTCAAAGGGATCCTATTGGATGGTGGTCATGGCATGGGAAGGATGCACCACAATTGAGGACGCTTGCTGTTCGCCTCCTTTCACAGGTAATACTTTAGATTATCATTAACATAATTTGATTTAGATGAGTGATAGTGTTGAAGTTTGAACATTTATATAATCATAATTTAAATTGAATGTCCTAATTAGTAAATTTAAATTACTAATTTAGTTTTTTAATTTTGTCTCCTCTCACAGGTTGCTAGTTCCTTTGCTGCAGAGAGGAATTGGTCAACATACGGCTTTATTCACTCTATCAAGAGGAATAGGCTGACCTCTAGACGAGCAGAAAAATTAGTGGCTGTACATAGTGCTTTGCGACTCCAGGATCGTCAGACTCCTAAGTATAGACAGACTCCAGCATTACGATGGGATGTTGATCCAGAGGACGTCACACAAATTGATGAGGAGGAGAGACAGGAGGGATTGGTTGGAGTTCCATTAGATGAGCCAGCCCCTCACAGTGACAGTGACTCAGACTATGAGTCTAATTTTGATGCAATGTTGGCAGATGCTGAGTAGCGGCAATCATCATACTTTCTATTTCTATGTTTTGCCTTTGGACACTTGTGACTTTGTCATTTTGACATTTGTAGTACAAACTTGTAGCCTTTTGGGCATTTTAGTATTTTATATCATATGCACATTGACTATTTGACATGAATTTGAATTATGGTCCATGGATGCAATTAGGTAGCTGTAGTATTAATTTGTTTGATAATTCGATTCTATGATGCATATGTCAATATGATTGGTGATTGTTATGATTATCATTACTCATATGAATATCTTAAATTTGAAATTTCCCTATATTTTTAAAATTTATCTCTCTCCCTATATATATATATATATATACTATACAGCCGTCCCCCCGTCCCCTAAAATCCCCTAAAAAATTTCATATCCTCGGAAATGTCTCTGTCCTACCGTCCTCATCTCTAAATTTTAGGAACATAGATAAAGAACCTATCTTTACTTGAAAGATCAAATTCAAGGCAACTTAAAGGGGTTTGTGTTATAAGAAAAGGGTTGACTGAATTTTAATCCCCAAGGCTCCGTACTAGTCGTGGATTTGACCAGCTTAGGTTCATAGGGAAGCGATGTGATATTGTTGTTAATCTCAAGGATCATGTTAGTTCAAAATTTTAATTGGTATCATAAGTATCCAATAAATAGCCTTAATTCAATCATAAAAATAATACTATGAAATTGAAAATTTCATAATAATATTTCATGAACATCAGCCTAATTTGTTAAGTCACTTAAGATTTGGGCTTTAAGCATTCAACAATTTTACAAAAATAAAATATTTTCTTTAATAAGTTTCCATCACTCCGTCTGTGATCTATTTTTGAAACATTTCAAGAATTTAAACATCTAGTCTAAAATAAAACATAAAAATACTGAAAAATAAAATCTCTTGGTTATTCTCCACGCATGCCCCAAGAGTTAATGGAATCAAAGAAAATCGCTTTATACTATTGATGCTCACAAAGATGTATAAAAACGATGCAAGCTTTTAAAAAGGTGGGATTTTAGTTTGGACACTGAGTAGGTTCTGCATACACCCTTAAACGACATAGCACACAGTCTTGTTCAACTGAACTAACAAAACCAACTACAAAAATACATGAGATAGATAGCTATCGAATTGGCTTCGATATTGATTAAATTCTATATGCATACAAGTTTTTAGTCCGAAATGATTTAGAAAAATAGGAAAAAAGAACAAAACTTAGAGAAGTTTTGGCTCTTCCAAAATCCACAAATTTTGAACTTAACTTAAAAAGAAATATCCCCTAGCCTTTTATAGAAGTAAGACGCAGGTAGGATAAGATAAATACATGAGAGGAAATCCAAGGGATGAATCACATCAAGGCACGTGGAATGTGGTGACTGGTAAGAGAATTACAAATGAAATCAATGAAGGTCAACCTTCATCTGCACGTTGAAGTTCTCTGAGTTTTTCATCTTCTTATTATCGCCAGGATAATAAATTGAATCAGGATAGTGTGGAGGAGCTTTCCCATATATTCAGAATGATTAGTTTATCATTCTATTCCTACACTTTTGTTCTACCTCAAGCTTTCTACTCTCGAGAATGGACTTCCTCAGAGGTTGGTGCTTTCTGTTGCCATATGTGAAATATAGTGATCCCTGGTATTCTAGTGGATTCAAGCCCCTCTGCATATAACTTCCTGGAATATGCAGCCCAATTTGGATATGATTCTATCCATGATTCAAATTTTTCTGACCACCCATACCCGAACTCTGCAGATCACAATTTGCTTCTCCTGCAATCACAAATTTCACTTGTTAAATCCTTTAAAAAAAAAAACATTTATAAAAAATCTCATGTAAATAAACCATCATTAAATTGTTATCTTATAAATCCATCATAAATAACACACTTTTCAAAAAAAAATTACAAATTCTTGCACATTTATCTTTTATATACCGAGTTACTAGAATATCGGACTTCTTGGATAACCTTAAAATTTTAAAACTTTGCTTAGCATCATTACCCGGTACTCGGAACCTGGTATTCAACTTTACCCTTGATATCCCCAAACTTTGGTTTTATCGAAACTTCCATCTTTACCGGACCTCGACTATCGAACCAGAACACTTTTCTCAACATTTATATTACCTTTTTGTCTTTTTTAATATTCCCGGTTCCCGATATCCGGTACCCAGAACACTTTGCTTTGCGAAGTACTCTTTATTTAAAAATTTCTCTTTGCTCTTCAATTTTGGTGATTTTTCCAACTAGCCAACACCTACCATAAGCATTAGCTTTCACTTGGGGTCCCCAAGTCTTATAGTCTTGGGGCGTGTTGTAAGACCACAGAACAACTTGCAACCAATAAAACCAATTTAAACCAAAACTTGAAATTAAATCACTAGTTGTAAATTATAAATTATGGTTATTTTTAAACAATAAATTTTTACCTTTACCGATTCTAACATAAAAATAGTAAAATTCTCCGGAAATATAATGGTAAGCTTTTGATTAGTTCCAATTTTGGAACCAAAGAAAAATCAATCTATTGACATTGAACCATATAATATGGTAACTTCAAAGCCGGCCGTGATAGAGTCTTATTGCTAGTCAAACATCCATAGCTCGTATAAGGTTATTCTCTGTAATTCTTAAAAATAGCTCTACTCCAAACTGATGTTTATAGTCTCAAGCAGAGATATCGGATAGCCTAAGAGTTGATTTTTATTTCATTGATAGCTCATTTCAACTTGCAAGCAATGAATCTCACTACTAGGTTGGGAATTACAATGGTAGCAAAGGTTACCTTTTGATTTTTCATTCAATACAAATCCCTTCATCGGTTCACTACTTCCCAAAAACTCATTTAATAATTCCCTATTGGTGTGTATTTCTAGCTAAACTTTACCACTTTTATGTCAAATCCTAGCTAACTACAACTTGCTATATGTTAGAAGATATTCATAAATTAAAATTTAGCAGCAAACAATTTAATCACCAAATTTAAATCTAAATTTAGAACCATTAGTTACCACCCTTTCCAGATCAAATTTTATGGAAACTACTAAATACTTGGCTAGCAATTTCGATTTGACGGTGTTGCACCACATTAATGGATCAAAAAAGTCATGATGACAGTTAAACACGATTGCATATTCTACATTAAATTCACATGCCTCAATGTGCGCATATTATCTCTTTCAAATTTCCTAAGTGATAATGTGTGCTACCTCACCGACTTAATTTTCCTTTATGCTTCGCACACATGGGAACCTTCATGATTAATATGGCTTAATAAAACACAATGAAATGACCACCATTAATATCAAAATTATCTTTCACTTGCTTGATTTGCAATCTTCGTACTGAGCGAATTTGAAGCAAATTGTCACCAATTGTGTGTAAAATTAATTTGATTTAACATTCAGCTCTAGAGAAACACATCTAGTTGCCACCTTACTTACGATTTCCAAGACTTCAATTCAAGCAACTATGTATCATAACTTCCTCATGGTTTTCTATAAATTATGCATTTCTCTCAAATTCTTCACACTTTTTTCTTTTCCTTCTTTTTTTTTGCATTTTTTGTTGTCTGTTAGTGCTTGCTTGCTTCTAGGTCATGGATACTCCAATTTTCTTAACTTGCTCTCACCACTGGGAAATGTTCTTGGGCTGTATCACGACCAAAGGCTTGAAAAAGGTATTTTCATTTGAATACCATTTTACTCAGTTTTACTCATGCCAAAACCTGGTATCATTAGTTCTTGGGAAAAAGTATGTTGAATCTAGCCGCTACTTTCAATTTTACTCTGATGTGGCTTCTCATTTTGTAGCATCACTTCTGGATATTGGGTTACCTATTGAAGATGTTCACTTGACTTCCAATTTGATAGTAAGGCTTGAATATTTGGAGAATCTAAATACTATTTTTTTTGTTGCTCACTTGACCATCAGAATCCATATTCATTGGTTCTTGGAACATGAGGAAGTGGTTCCACTTCAGTTTCCTTTGATCTCCGCTGCCCCAACTTAGTCATCGAAATTGCCTACGAGGTATTAGTTCTAGATGGATGAGTATCCTGCATTAATCGTACCGAGATCACCTTATCTACAAATTTTTATACCTCTTTTTTCTTTATCTTTTAAAATAAGAATTTGATACTCCATGTATACGCATACACATTGGCTATATAATATTTAGTCATGTACATTTTAAAAAGTATTTAATGGTTTTATCATTTACTCACAAAGACAATGTTACAATGTTTGTCTGTGTATGATATGTAATTTAGTAATGTACAAATAGAAAAGAAAAAGAAAGAAAGAAAACAAAAGCAAAGAAAAATGGAAACAAAACAAAACAAACCCTACAAAAAAGCAAACTAACCCTAACTAAACAAAGCTCTAATCTAACAAATGACTAACCTTAACAAAACAAATTATTTTTATTTCAATGACTATTTCCATTGTTGTTTTAGCATGAATTACAATAGGTTTATCCTTGAATTCATTCAAATAAATTTCAAATGTCCTAGCAATGAATTCTTTTAAATTTTTTGCATTTAACAAATGTAAATTCAAAGGTGTACTTACCAATGACTTGGCTCATATGTATGAAAATGACCTCATTAAAGGTCAATCACACACACTTCTTTTGATTGAGCAATACTCTACCTTCATCCAACCCTAGTTCATGGTTTTCCTCTTTACTCTGCTCATTTCCATGAATGGCTATGTCCATTTTATTTTTATTCTCCCTCCGAAAAATTTTTGCATTCGACCCCAGCCTTCACTTTTGAACCTCGTTGGTCAAAGTGATGGTCACAATTTATATTGTTACATCGATATAGAAAAAGGCAACTTTGATACTGGTATCTTGCATAAAATCAAGGAAATTTCCTTTTTTAACTTGTGAATTTTCAACTTGGAGCAAAATACATGCATCTCCAGCTCGATTTTCCTGGCCTTCCTTTCTACTTTGTGCCTATGTATAAAGACAATGATGACTCATCAATTTCATTTCCTTGTTTTTGACACAATGTTTCTGAATCTCGGCATTCTTGCCTATTTTCCTAGAAAATGTTAATATTTTCTTCATAACAATTGCAGTTATCAAACCGTTTTGATATATTAGTTAAATTTTAACATTTTCAATTCCAATAGGGTTATACTCTTTTCTCATTAATATTCCCTTTCTTCTAGCAGTTAAAACTTCTTCTATGAATGAAATCACCTTACACATAGCCAAACTCACCCTAGTTAAAAAAAAATTACAATCAAGTTCATTGTGATCAATTGTATCATGAACTCTACACTCGATGACTCTACCAAAAGTGAAAAACTCAAAGGATGTAATTTCTGGTTAAGAATTTTTTGGGGTTTTTCAACTTCCATTTTATTGACAATGATGTCACTCATAGCAACAGTGCAGATAAAATCCTCACAGGCAAACTATAAAGAACCTATCTTTACTTGAAAGAGCGGAACCAAGGTAACCTAAGGGGTCTGTACAGGAAAAGGTCCTAAGGCTCGGGTAGTCGTTCCTGACCACATTTAATTCATACCTAGGGTATGATGATATTGTTGTTAATCTCAAGGGGTCTTTATGGTTATTTGGAATTTCAATTGGTATCATACATTCAAGACTAAATTTCAATTCAATTATATAAAATAATATCATGAACCGTAAAAGATTTACAATAATATTTCATGAACATCAACAATTTTGTTATCACTTAGAGATTTTAGCTTTATATTCAACAATTTATAGAAAATAAAATATTTTCAATAAATTTCATCCATTCATCTATTTTGGAAAACATTTTCAGAATTTAAACATCTAACTTAAAATAAATATAAAAATACTAAAATTAAAATTTTGTTATTCTCCACATGTCTCAAGAATCGTTAAAGCAAAAGTTCACTTTATACTTCACTAGATTGCTTCATAGCTACATATAAAACGGCGTGAGATTTTAAAGAAGGGGGTTTTAGTTTGGATACCAAGTAGGTTCTGCATGCGCCCTTAAACGGTGCAGCACATGGTCTTGTACTGTTGAACTAACAAAAATAGCTAAAAAATACATGAGATAGGTATCTATAAAATAGGATTTAATGTTGATTAAATTCTATGTGCATACAATTTTTTAGTCTAGAATGATTCAAAAAATAGGAAAAAAGAACAAAACTTAGAGAAGTTTTGGCTCTTCTAACATCCACAAATTCTAAATTTAAAAATAAATATCCCCTAGCCTTTTATAGAAGTAAGATATGGGTAGGATAAGATAAATACATGAGAGGAAATCCAAGGGATGAATCACATTAAGGCATGCAAAATATGGTGACTGGTAAGAGAATTACAAATGAAGTCAACAAAGGTCAACCTTCATCCACACATTGAAGTCCTTCAGGTTTTTCATCTTCTTATTATCAGAAGGATAATAACTTGAATCGGGATAGTGTGTAGGAGCTTTCTCATATATTTAGAATGATTAGTTTATCATTCTATTCCTACACTTTTGTTCTTCCTCAGGCTTTCTACTCTCGAGAATGGGCTTCTTCGAAGGTTGGTGCTTTTTGTCGCCATATGTGAAATACAAGGATCCCTGGTATTCCAGTGGATTCAAGCCCCTCTGCATATAACTTCCTAGAATATGTAGCCTAATTTGGATATGATTATATCTGTGATTCAAATGTGCCTGACTGCCCATACTCAAACTCTGTATCGCAATCTGCTTCTCTAAATCCCTTTAAAAAAAAAACATTTATAAAAAATTTCATGTAAATAAAACCATCATTAAATTGTTATCTTACAAATCCATCATAAATAGCATGCTTTCCAAAAAAAATTACAAATTCTTGCACATTTATCTTTTATATACTGGGTTACCATAATATCGAACTTCTTGGATAACCTTAAAATTTTAAAACTTTGCTTAGCATCATTACTCGGTAACTGGAACCCAGCATTCAGCTTTACCCATGATATCCCCGGACTTTGATTTTACCAGAACTTCCATCTTTACTAGACCTCGACTATCGGACCGGAACACTTTGCTCAACATTTATATTACCTTTTTCCTTTTTTAACATTCCTAGTTCCCGGTATCTGGTACCCGAAACACTTTGCTTTACAAAGTACTCTTTATTTAAAGATTTCTCTTTGCTCTTCAATTTTGGTGATCTTTCCAACTAGCTAGCACCTACCATTAGGATTAGTTTTCACTTGGAGTCCCCAAGTCTTACAATTTTGGGGCATGTTGTGAGACCACACAACACTATCCATTAACAAAGCTTCAACTTCAACAACAATCATCTATAGACAAGGTTAAGATTCAAATTTGCAAAGTTTCACCACAAACCCATCACTTTTGTCTATCACTACTCCCTAATTATCATAAATATTTTAACATTCCTTTTGGGTTTTATGCTCCTCCTTCCCATATTTCCAAAACTTTTTGAAGTTTTCAATTTCGTTACCATATGAAAAAGTTATGCCCAATTTATTGAAACTAGGTCTCACAGTAACAACCCAAACAATCTTCCTCTCCCCAAAATGCCAGTCAAAACCTCCACCTCCTCCATTCTGGCATGGTAATTCATGTCATTGGCCTCTTTAATGCTTTTTCCAAGAAAATTTTAAATATTTTCTAAAATTATCATCCACTCCCTCTTTTCGGCACCTCCACTCCCACAAACTTTTATTCCCTTTCTTTTTATTTAATCCAGGGAGCACAAAAACAAAAACAAAATTAATATCCCAATCTGGGCATTGGATTTTACATTCCAACTGTAATGTGAAATAACACCAAATGTCTTCACATTTCATCTGAATTTCGAGCCAAACAAAGTGTACAAAGAAGGGGCCTTTCAAGGTTATATAAGGAGAGTTAATTCATGCCTGCAAGATAAAAACAGACCCAAAATTGAAAAAGACAAAATTAAATAAAAGACCTTTTTTTTGTTGTGCAGGATTTCCCATGCACTTAGATGCTCCTGCATTAGATTTGGAGTGGCTAAGTGGTGTATGGAACAAAATAATTGTTAGCCTAGAGAGAGTTTGTAGAAGAGGAGGCAATGGTGTTGCTAGAAAATTAAAAAATTGCAATCTTCATGAAATATGGAATTGAATAAAGGTATTGATTTTGTTTTCAATTTGGAGTGAAATATTGTGTAATCGTACATTTGATTTAAATCGACACAAGTTATTGTCAATTTAGGAGTTATCATCATTTTGTCTTTTATAATATGGATTTCGAAAGAGATGTAGTAGTTTGGTTATCTTGTCTCCATCAGTTCATCATGTGTTAGTAAGATTCCTATTGATAATGTTAAGTACAATGCCTTGTGTGAGATTAGGTCTGGGTGTCATGAAGTTGTAACTGATCATTGTGTGAGTTGAATGTAGTTGCATGTTAAACCCAAGTTTAAAGGTTGAATTAATGTGTTTTATTTATGTATTAATGGTTTTTTCATGACCCTAAGACATAAGATTTGGACTTAGGAGTATTTTTATGGGTTTAAAATTTGATTTTGGAGTCATATGACCTTCTTTTTGGAGCCACTTTTGGCTGTGACAAAATTCAAATTTGATCAATGTCTTTCAAACATGCTTGGAGAACCCTCACACCAAAAGTGTGAAGGGTGGAGTTGAGGGAGATCAATTCTGAAGGCGACACTTGTCACCTTCACAACTGAATATGAAGGATTATGGATTTTTGTAGTGGGTTTTGTTTTGCTGAAGGGAGAGCATTGGGATTCATTCATTCTTGTTTTTCTATCAACATTGAAGAAAGCGTAAAATCTTGGGAAGGAGAGAAGATTGGGGAGTTGCTGCTAGTTTCTACATCAAGAATTGCCAAATTGGGGTTATACTAGGTCGGTATGCTCCTTGTGCTTCCCCATGAATATGTGTCTATGCATTTCATTTTGTGAATATTTAGTGTTGTTTGCTTGGTTGGTTGTTGTGTAGTGGGTTTTTTTTGTGTAGAGGAAGAAAACCTGCCATAGTATGGAGGTTTTACTTCATGTGTTGGGGTCGAGTGGGTGAGATGTCCTTGGAAGGGGGTAGATGAAAGGGTATGAGTACCCATATTTCATGTTTATGATAATATGTTGATATTATGTGTTGAAAATATTGACATGTTGAATGAGGTGAAATGGAAAATGGTTGGAAGTATGGTTTTTGGAGGTGTTTAATATGAGAATCTTGGAGGTGATGCATGGCTGAAATTGTAGAATTTTATGCTATTTCCCCCCTCTTATTTGATGTCTCCACTCCCCCTTTTAAGACTCTTGAAGAAGAGGCCTTGTGTTGTGTTTCTTGTGCTGATATAAACTTGTAATGTGTGGTAAGGGTGTTGGCAAAAAGTTGAGTCCACTTTTTGGCCAAAAAGTGGAAGTGTTTTTCTTGATTTTCAAAACTTGTCATATTTGACCTTAAAATTTAAAGCACTTAGAGATGGAACCTTAAAAAATGTCAATAATCATAAAGTGTAGTACTTAGAGTCTAGTTTCCAAATATGTAGTTTATTTCAATACCCAGATGATATAAATTGATTTTCAATAGGCGTTTCTAAAAACCATTATTTAAAAGACTTTTTTTTACCATACCGTGCACATGTACGTCATCCATATTCTGACCAAAATAATTATTGTGGCTTTTCAACTTCTTTTGAGTAGCATTTGTAAATCACCAAAAGTGTTTTTGATATTTTTTTAATTTTTATTAACCTCTTTTTGTTAAACTAGTCATTCAAGTATTTGTTGTTTTGAAAAATCCTCGTGCACGTCACACATAAGATGACCTAAACTTATCATTTTTTATTTTTTTTTCAAATTGAAAAGAATTGTTTGAAGTACGTTTTCGTGCAATTCATTTTACAAAAACTTTTTTAATAAAAAGTTATTAAATTACTAAAAAACCCTACTATTTCAAGTTTATGGACCAGTTTCATCATAAATTAATTGACAAATAGAAAAAACAATCCAATTGTGAAAAAAATTATATATTTGGAATCTAAACTGTCTTGTCTATAATGGGTTTTAATTTCGTCAATTTTTTTTGCAAAAAGGTCTTCAAACATATGTCCAAAGTCACTTTTTCTTGTGACATTGATATGGCCTTCAAGTTGTAGGTCAAACTATAAGGTAGGGGGACCAACCACACCAAGGCTCCAAGTCATAGAGTTCCAAGAGTGGAGGGCTTCCCTATCTTACCTCTGGGTGTTTAAGGAAAGGATAGAGAATGAAGAGCACTCTTAAGTGCTTTTGTCACTCTACAGATCCAAAAACCTGAATGGGGCTAGACGAACTAGTTTCTAGAATCCGAACAACACTTGAGACAACTCTCTACTCGAGGATGACAATGTGGGTCTAGGAAGACAGCATGACACGTTGGCATCTCTCTGGCATGTTGGCATTCGTACGACCAGGAGGCATGAAATACAATACGGGAAACAAGAAAACCTACTAATTGTCTAGCTAACTAATTTTAATGAAACAAATAGAACTATAAAGTACAAAAAATAACTATATAAATGATAAAGAAGGTAGATGAAAGTAAGGGTGATAGAAATTAACTCACTGAAGCTCCAGTTTTCCAGCGAGTTCCATGCACATGCTCACCTACACACAGCCAAGAGAGGGAAAAATATTGGGCTATATAGGGGTTTTCCTCAGTCAAACCCCCGCTTTGGTGTTTCCACCTCCACGGATAGCCAAAAAAGCCACAAAGTAGAAAATGTGATAAAGGAAAGAAGAAAGGAAAGCATTAAACACTACAAAAGATACAATGCTACTCTATCAAACCACAATGAGAAAGGAAAGTGATGCAATACCACCTCCACCCAAAGGAACTCAAGGCCAATGAAGGGAGAATGCAAGGCAATGAGGTTGGAAAAGTCGACATGGGCACAACAGTGACGAAGGGAGGTCTCACAAGACTCCAAACTCATAGCTTCTATGGTAGATCAACATGTACAAAGATGAAGTTGATGGAGTAACAAGTTGTTGCAACGCTCAATGGAGTTGTGAAAAATGCTCAAGAGAATGCAATGGATTGCTAGAAAGATCAAGAATTGCTAAGAGGATGAAGTGATAGTGAAGTGTATGCATTTGAAGGAAGATTAGGAGGGAAAGAGTCATTTTCGGGTTGGCTAGTTGACACAGAGGCGTTACACTTCATTCCCAATGGAGAACGTAATGTCCCTGCAAACACCAAAGGTAGGAATCTGTCAGGGACGGCAGCGCGACGCGCAGATGTCCACACGCCACGCTCGCATCCCCAACAAGTATTCACCCACCAACACATAGGACAAATGGAAAGTGGATGGAAGGTAGGTGGGTGATGTGGAATTTTTCCTTCGGGTTTTATTTTCTAAGGTGAAGGGATGCAAAAGGAAAATTTACACAATGGGTGCAAATTTTCTCCTATACATTTTACCCCCACTTTAGCGAGCATGAGTATCGATGAGTATTTGGTAAAGTAGATTGAAGAGCTATAAATGTATACCTGAACCATCGAGGAAGTAGACCACAATCTAGTGAACTTGAAAGTGTAGGGCAGGCAAAGGACTCCATAGGTACTCTCTCCTAAGGAGGTTCAAACAAAGGACTTCATAGCTCCTCGAAACTATGAAGTTGATCAAAGTACATTGAAGGCCTGTAGACCAATGATGGACAAATCTTGTAGGATTCAAGTGCTTCACAGGCCCTCAAACCTGCAAAGAAGGTGCCCCCAAGTACTCTCTCCTAAAAGAAGCTAGATGTAAGGGGACTCTATAGAATCAAACTAGAAAGCAACTTCACAGGCACACCTGCAAAGCAACATGTTAATCCGCAGATAAAACATGTTAGAAATAAAAAACAACCATGCAAGAAAACAAGGAAACAATCACACAGATAGTCAAAAAATTGAAGAGCTTTCAAAGGGGTCCCTCGAGAACCCTTCAAAAGAAGAGGGGTACACTTAAGGGACGCGCTGTTTGAAAGTGCAAGAATGTTTTTTCACAAATCGATTCAACATCAAGGAATCCTTTCGAAAGATGTTCACTTCATCAAGGAATTCAAAATGAAGAAAATGCCCCCTCATGAGGGGAAGGTCAAGGCTTCTCCCATAGGAAAAGTTGCTCCCGCCTTGGAGGAAATTTCTTCAAGTTCTCTTTGCGAACCCATGATGAAGGAAACACGTTCTGCTAGGGGTCCAAGTTGAGAATGTGATTTTTGAAAAAGTTTGCAAAGATTTTCAAGAAAAGATTTGTTGGCTACGAATGCATTTTCTAAAAATAAAAGTAATATGATAGCCCCCCCTTAGGATGGTGTGTGTTGAACTTAGAGGCATGTGACATCCTAAGGAGAGAAGAGCAAGAATGAAAAGGTGATGTTGTGGCCCACAGGACATAGTGAGATGTCCCCATGGTAATGTTGTCGCACACACGAGGGACAACACATGAGCACCACAACATCACAACTCAAGCAAAGAAGAGGGAAAGATAACAATACTGCAAAAAGAGATAATGACATCACAAAAAAAGAGAACAAGGGCGGTCTAATATTTCAAGGTCAAAGTTGCTCATATATATATAAGTATAGTAGTAGTATATTTAATGAACTATCATCAACCTCCTACAATACCAAACCATGTGAAAAATGCATGAGAAAACAAAGTAAAAATAAAAAATTGGGTCAACATGGAAGGGAATCCTAAATTCCCCCAACACTTTGCATCATCCTCAATTTGTTGAAAATCAATACACATAACAAAGGAAGAATGATGCCACAAATAGAGGAAGTTTTATGACACATAATCACTCCTATATCCAAGCACCTACAAGGGTGACAAGGGTCATCCAGGAACACATAACGCAAGCATGAGGGAACACAACACAAGACACACACACACACACCTAATCTAAAGGTAAAGAAGAGGTGCCTCCCTAACACTCATCAACCAAGAGATCATCAGCCTCCCAATCTAGATCATTATATGGGGAAGGCAAACGAGCCTACAAGGGTGGAATGTCATGGAGGGAACCCTTTGACCCTTCCGCAACAAGAGCCAAGGAAAGAGACTCTTCAGGGTCTCCTCCACTCAGTTCTTATGGAGCAAACTCAATGATTTTGAGAAGATTTCTGATAGGGCTAAGACTTCGTCCAAAGAGTTAAACATGCACTTCACAGGAGTTCCATGTGTTACCTCAATGGACGAGGGAGGAAATGCTTGAGATTTGCCGCTAGGCTCACCGAGTGACTCGGGAGTAGTGATGAACTCAGGGGACGCTGGAGCTTCTTCCATCACAAGGATGACACATGCTAATGAAGAACCACCCTTTGAAGAGGGTGGACTCCTCTTTCGACCCCCATTGCTAGTGGGGCCATTCTCCACCTACTTCATCAAAGGGTGCAAGAGCCCCACAAACAAGGCAGAAGGCACAAAGGAGAAGGAGAAAACCGTAGCGGACACCACCAAGGATTTCAGCATGTCCATGGGCTTAGAGAATGGTGGGATGTTCGGGAGGGACATCAAGAGAGGGGGCTCGACCGAAGGAGAAATAAACACCTACACCTTTTTATGGTCAAGGGTGTTTACGCTTGTAGTAGGAGTTGGAAGTAGCACTGAGGCTGACTGAAGTGAAGCAAAGAGGAGGAGAGAGGAGGACACAATAGCAGGCCCTAAAATAGGGGTGTTCAACTCCCCTTCCTTCCTCTACAGGGTGGCCTACTCAGCCACCAAATCCTTTCACCAATGCTTGTGCTCATGCACAAGGCGGTTCCTACAACTTTAGGAGCTAGAGGCCAAAATTTGGGATGGAACAAAAGGCTCCCGCTCGGCCATCAGAGTCCATCACAATCATTCTTGGCAGAGGGAGAGACTCTTGGATGGGAGCAGAGAAAAGAGGTTGAGAAGAGGGGTTGGAGCAATGGGTGAGGGGGAACTCAGTTCACCTTAATGAGGAGCCCTTCCCATTCACCTTGGGAGTAGGAATGGGAGGCCATGGGAAAGCCCAGACAAAGAGGAATCCCTCATGGGGATCCTTCCTACCATAACGAATCCTGCCCAGGCACTACAGATAGAACGGGAAGTTCAAACACAAGATGTTTGGGCTTTCGCCAAGTGGGCACCATAAGATTCTATATCAAGTGCCTAGGAGCAAAATCTGATGATGTCACAGCAGGGCGAGAAGAAGTGGTAGGCTAGACTGTGGAAGAGGAAGAAGAAGACCCTCAAAATCGCTTCCCTTCTTCCCTTCTCCAAGCCAAGGTGGCATCACTGTCAACTTTCAAACATGCCCTATGCGAAACAACATAAGGAGATGGAGGGTATCTCACTTTAGGCATTAAGCACCACTTCTTGTACTTCTCATAGGTTCGGTACAAGAGGTTTGTCCTTGGCAGAAGTAGACCAACGGGTGCAGGCCAAAAGTGATCCAGAGAATAGCTACCATGTGCAACTGATGGTTTAGAGCCAATGTCATGGATTACTTGCATTGGACCCTCATGGATAAACTTCAAACACTTATGCATGACCAAGGGAGCTACATTCATAGTTACCAACCAAGGGATACCCAGTTTCACCTTGAAGAGTTCAGACCCCAGGATTATGTTAAAAAACAAGTTCACCGATTTAGGTCCAATGAGGACTGACAAGGTGATGCTACCAAGGGGAGGTACAAATTTTTTGTTATGCATACAAATGGTACTTTCAAGTGCATTATACCCATATTTGTGCAAGAAATTGATCAACATAATCTCCCCAGTAATCAAATTCATCCAAGAGTCAACAAGAACACTTGTCATGTTGTTTTTGTTGATTCACACAGCCCAAAAGAAGCGAGATGGCCCTTATTATAAACCTATCGCGCGCAACCTCGAGCACTGGAGTAGACTACCTGTGACGCGAGAAGGATAGCTGAAGGCAAAAAGGTAGTCATCACGCATAGCCAGATCTGTGGACTTCTGCAGTCCCCAGGTCAGCAACCCATGCTGGGTCCTATGGCTCCTCGCTCTATGACGCCTATGGAACCTCCCAACTATGCCATTGGGGGGTCAGTAGGGGTTAGTTTGTAAGGCTAGGTGTCTGCAACACTCACACCCATGTCTCTAAGATATGCAAGGAGTTAAACTTTAACACTCCACAACGAACTAAAATGGTTCACTTCGGGTTCACCAAAATGTAAGGTAGGGGAACCAACCACACCAAGGCTCCAAGTCACAAAGAGTCGAGAGCAGAGGGCTTCCCTATCTTACCTCAAGATAATGGGTGTTTAAGGAAAGGATAGAGAATGAAGAACACTGCAAGTGCTTTTTTCACTCTTAAGGATCCAAAACCCCGAATAGGGCTAGACAATTTGGTTTCTAGAATTTGAACTACAATCAGCCACAGCTCTTTCCCAAGGATGGCAATGCAGGTCTAGGATGACAGCGGCGTGCACTAGCATCTCTCTAGTGCATTGGCGTCCATACGATTAGAAGGCATGAAATACAATATGGGAAACAAGAAAACCTACTAACTATCTAGCTAACTAATTTTAACGAAAGGAACAAAACTATAAAGTACAAGAAATAATTGTATAAATGATAAAGAAGGTAGATGAAAGTAAGGGTGACGAAAATCAACTCACTAAAGCTCTAGTTTGCTAGCAAGCTCCATGCACACGCTCACCTACACACAACCAAGAGAGGGAAAAAGGTTGGACTATATATGGGTTTTCCTCAATCAAACTCATGCTTTGGTGTTTCCACCTCCATGGACAGCCAGAAAAGCCACGGAGTAGAAAATGTGATAAAGGAAAGAAGAAAGGAAAGTATTGAAGACTACAAAAGATACAATGCTACTCTATCAAACCACAATGAGAAAGGAAAGTGATGCAATACCACCTCCACCCAAAGGAACTCAAGGCCAATGAAGGGAGAATGCAAGGCAACGAGCTTGGCAAAGTCGACATGGCTGCAGTAGTGATGAAGGGAGGTCTTGCAAGACTCCAAACTCACAACTTCTATGGTAGAGCAACACATACAAAGATGAAGTTGATGGAGTAAAAATTTGTTGCAATGCTCAATGGAGTTGTGAAAAATTCTCAAGAGAATGCAATGGATTGCTAGAAAGATCAAGAATTTCTAAGAGGATGAAGTGATAGTGAAAAGTATGCATTTGAAGGAAGATTAGAAGGGAAAGAGTCATTTTTGGGTTGGCTAGTCGACACAGAGGCATTACACTTCATGCCCAATGGAGAATGTAATGTCCTTACGGACACCAGAGGCAGAAAGTTGTCAAGGGATGTTCCATATTCTACATAAAATTAGAATGAAACCCCAGTTTTTCTAATCGAAAACAAACAACAAAAATTAAATTTTGGAAGAAGATCCCTGCTTAAATTTATATCATGTTTCTATTATTATTCTAAACTAATGAAAAGAAATGATATCTCATTTATAAATAGACCAAAATGACCTGTATTCATTAATTTAGTAAAACATATCACAATTTGCAACCCCTGGACAAAGCGTGCGCCGTTGGCATCTACCATCAAAGTTTTCTGTAAGCCCTCAAACTTCAACTTCAATTCTCCAGCGTGTTGGTCACGACAACCTCAGCCACTAAAAATGCACTCCAGAAAGAAAGTGTTAGATAAGGTTGCATTGACCTCAAGAAATTGAAACAAAGAGAGAGAAGGAGGAAAAAAGAAAAAGAGATAGAATAATGAGGATTCGATCAATGAATAATGTTGAAGCATCCAATTCCACAACTATTGAAGATAAAAACATTGAGGAGACCATGGTTGTAGACAATGCAAATTTGCAAGAGGTTAATGTGGAAAATAATATAATTATACAAACTAGTCGTGGTATGTCTTCAAAACCCCCTTTCAATGCTATGGAGAATGTTTAAATAGGCACAATCCAGGCATGTCTTCAAAACCACCTTTGAATGAAATGGAAACTTTGTTTGTAGGAGTTTCACAAGAAGCTGGATTTAACAATGTTGACATCGATAACATTCATAGAGATGAATATTTTAGACAAATTATTGTTGAAAATGAAAATGAAAATCATTTTTTTGTTGAAAATGAAGATGAAAATCATTTTGTTTTTCAAAATGAAAATGAAAATCATTTTGCTGTTGAAAATGAAAATGAAAACCATTTTGTTGCTAAAAATGAAAATGAAAATCCTTTTGTTGAAAATGAAAATGAAAACCGTTTTGTTGATAAAATGAAAATGAAAATGAAAATCATTTTGAAGTTGAAAATAAAAATGAAAATCTAGGATGTGATGTTGAAAACGATTTTTTTTTTAATTGAAAGAGATGTTTTGGATAATCTTCCTAGTAAGATTTATTGGAGACAAATAAGAATGCATTCCAATAAATGATACAAATATTTTTTTTATCATAAAAAAAATTCATTTCAATGTCAACTCATGATGCAATTGATGAGAATGTGGAAAATGAGAAAAGTTGTGGAAAATGAGAAAAGTAATGAAAAATTTAGGCATTTTTGTTAAACCAAGAAGAAAAGATCAATCACTAAAACATGCTATGTCTACTATTGCTAGTGCCATTGAGTCTATTGGAAAAAAATGTTAATCTAAAGATAAGAATGCACCAATACAAGGGAGCTTGCATGTTTTTGTCAGTTTTATATTTCAAGAGATCAAGAAGCATATGAAAATACAGAATGGGTTGAAGAGTGGAAGCAAAGATCGTTGACACTTGCATAAGCACATGATCAATATGAAACAATAATTGAAGACAATGGTCAAGTGTTTGCATCAGAAGGCTATGATCATGTTTCAAACCTTATACAAGAAGGTAATTTAATTCAATTTATTTCACTTTATTACTATTTTGTAATACTTTTATTTATTTATATACATATGAATGCATGTATGTAGATTGGTCAAATTATATGGACACGTGCAAGTTATTTAATCAAATTTTATTTGCAAGACATGTGTATGTTGTCATTTCACCTAAGGAGAATGAAGAGGAAACAAAATATTGGTTGGCTAGTTGTGTGGAGACTAAACATAAGTTAATAGCACCTCGAGAAGATGATGATGGCTATCATTATCCAACAGGTTCAGTGATCCCCTTAAGGCATCCCCTTAAGAAAATTTTGATAACAAGTCTTCTATCGCCTTAAGCAAATTTTAATAACTTCTTTGATCCCCTTAAGCAAAATTTGAAAACTTATTGATGATGGCTATCATTATCCAATAGGTTTGATGGTGGTTGTTGGAACTTGGCTATGAAAATACCTAATAAGGAAGAATGGTTTTCCTGCATTTGAAGATAATGAAATACAAGAATACCTTACACTACCATTTGGTGGTGGAAACAAACAGAAAAAACTAGTTAGGTATTGTGAAGACCTGCAAATAAAGAGCCAAGTGACACTTTATGAAGAGCATGAGACAATCATAGATGCTATAAAAAGAGATGATGTAGATGGTGGGCTAAATTGAATAAGTAAATATAGTAAATATATTTCGTTTATATTATCTTTTTAAATACATTAAATACATGTTTTGATATTGCTTGTGTGTTATTAGTTGAAATTGATTTAAATTGTACTTTTATATCCTTAAGCCATCATCACATACTTTAAGACAAAAAGGAGAGTACATGTAGATTCAACCTAGAAAACATGGAATACTTGGTAAAAATAGGTAATTATTAGTTAAAATATATTTAAATACATGTTTTGATTATATATTGATATTGCTTGTACATTAATAGTTAAAAATGATTTATTGTCCTTTTTTGTATCCTTAAGCCATCATCACATTGATCTCATACTTGAAACAAAAAGGAGAGGATGCAGATTCAACCTACACACATATGTGGAATACTTGTAAATACAAGTATAAGCTGTGTATATAGATAGTTTTATATAAATTAAAATACATGTTTTGATGATTTCATTTATATTGTTTGTATCATTTTGATATCAGGTGACGTGAAGACCTACTACATTCCCCACAAGTTTCAAATTTTTCTTGAGATGACATAGCCACATTTTATAAACATTGTTTTGAGTTGGCGTATATGCACATACACAATTACACAATTACACATTTTGTACAATTTTTTATACATGTACATACATAATTATACTCTACACTTTTATATATCAAAATCAATATTCCATATTTTTTTTCGTTAAATGTGCATGTTTTCCTACTTCGAAACTTTAAATTTGATTGTATAATCACTAAATATCATGTATATTATTTTTAAATTTGGTTGCTTTGGGAAACTTCACCAAATTTTAATAACTTATTGATCCCCTTAAGACATCCTATTATGACATAAATTAAATTAACATAATTAACACTATTTTTGTATAGAATGTGATTGTTATGATGAGTCATCCTAAATTCTAATACTTAATTATATCAATTGTGATTAAATATGAGACATGTACTCTGAAGTATTTAATCCCCTTAAGATGTCCTATTAGGACATATCCTAAATATTTATACTTATTATATCATTTATTATGATGAGTCACCCTAAAGTCTAATACTTAATTATATCAATTGTGATCCAACATGAGACATGTACTTTGAATTATTTTATCCCCTTAAGAAGTCTTATTACGACCCCTTAAGACATCCTATTACGACATAAATTATATTAACATTAAGATTATTTTTGTATAACTTGTATGATTGTTATGATGAGACATCCTAAATTTTGCTACTTAATAATATCAATTGTGATTAAATATGAGACATGTACTTTGAAGCATTTTATCCCCTTAAGACGTCCTATTAGGACATATCCTAAATATTTATACTTAATTATATCATTTGTTATGAAAAATCACCCTAAAGTCTAATACTTAATTATATCAATTGTGATTAAATATGAGACATGTACTTTGAACTATTTGATCCCCTTAAGTATTTTTTAGTTCTTTGATAAGTTAATTCCTTGACTATGAAACACTAAATTTGTAAAGTACAAATATTTAAATGTCCTATTAATTTCAAATTTAATTTCATATTGATGTCCTATTAATGTCTTGACTATGAATCTTTTGTAAAGTACAAATATGTCCTATCAATTTCATATTAATTTCACATAAAATGCATAAATGCACATGTGTAAATTACTATTTAACAATAATAGACCATAAAATACTAAAATTAATAAAATCCATAAAATAATATATTAATTCCATGAGAAACAATATACATAGTCCAAGAAATAATCATATACATCCCATGAAATAATCTAACTCATACCGTCTCTATAATAAAGAGACCTCTTCACACCATGCGAACTACCCAGATGACCTAAATCACTTTGTACAAGAAAAAGAAAGTTGAAATTAGATGTAAGACAATTAAAAATGATTTAATGATAATTTAATTTATAATTTATCATAAAATTAAATTACCATGTGAGGATGATTTGCATGCTCTAGTGCACCTAGACCTGTCTCTACATGCTCTAAATCAATCGACATACAAGAGAAAGAAAGTTGAAATTAGATGTAAGATGATTAAAAATTATTTAATTCAATTTAATTTATAATTTATCATGTTTAAATTGTACCGTAAGAGGTTGTTGTGCATCCTCTGTTCTAGGACCTATCTCTACATGCTCAGCTATAGGACATGTCTCATACAATAAAAGAAAAATAATTTAACATGTATGAGCATATATATGTATTAAATTTGAAATTTAATTTGAGTTATTCACAATGTATAATTTGTAATTGACTTTAAATATAATAAAAAATTTAAATTACCATGTGAGGCTACAGTACATGTCCTGGTTGAGGTGGTGTGACCTCATCAAGGTAGAAAGTGGCACCAACAAAGTCCTACAAGGTCAAATTTAAAGCACATGTGTACTTGAATTAGGTTAAAATATATATATTCAAGTATGCATACATTGTGTAGAATTTTTTTTAAACAACCTAAAATTCAGATGTCTCCTGAATTATTGCCACATCAAATGTGTGTCCGATCCCCATTCTCATGGTTGTGTCAACCTACATGCATATACATAACACTTATAATATTTACTTGTACATGCACGTTTGATATATAGTGAATTCAAAATACAAAATTGTAAGTATAGTAACTTTAAATAATTTACAATATACATGTACCTGCACCTCATGTAAGATGCCCAAAAATGGAGGAGCGCTCGACAAACCCTCAGGTGGAACTGACGTGGAAGTCGATTGACTCCCCTAAACCAACATAAATATTTAAAACATATGTTCATGATTGAATTACAAAGTAAAAATTCAAGTTAAAAATTATTTCATATTATTTTAAAAATTGAAATCAAAATATACCCCATAAGGGTTGTCGAATTCCACTAGTGTCGACATAAAAAATCAAGGAGAAAATGATGCCCCTATGGTCAATGGGCCATCTACACCAATCATTTTGATTGTTAAAACATTGCAATTTTTTTTTAATATATATGTTCATTAAAAACACATGTGCTTAAAAAATTCTTGTAAATTCAACATGTACATGCATATTTATACCTATGTCAAAATGTCTATAGGGTAATGCTCTATAGTAAGAAAACCAATGTATGAACTGATGCCACCAAATTCTCCACCAGAATCTCCATGTCCATCTGAACTAGGTGTAGCCTGATTAGGTCCATAGCATACTTGATGACAACTGGTACATACATGGGGATGGCTTAAGGGGATAAATTTTGGTGAAGTTTCCCAAGGCAACCAAATTTCATTAAGTTAAAATTATACTATTTTTAAAATGTACATTTAGGATACATAATTAATAACATATGGTGGTTTAAAAGGGGTCCTAAGTATCTAGTTTTAAAGGGAACTATGGCTTAACTATCCTAGGACAAAATGATGGCTTTAAGATTTAGGGTTTAGGGTTTAAGGTTTAATCCCCTTAAACCATTTTCTTAAAAATACCCTTAAACCATTCAATATAAATGACCTAATTGAATACAAATGAAAAAATACTAAAGACTCACTTATATCTAAGGCATGTTACAAATGAAAAAACAAATAATTGTTAATGTGATGTGAAATCTCATCAAAAATTACATTAAATTAGGATAAATTATGATGGCTTAAGGGGTCATAATAGGATGAAGTTTCCCAAGGCAAACAAATATCATTAAGTTAAATATATATTACTTTTTAAAATATACATTTAAAGGATGTAATTAATAATATATGATGGATTTTAACGGGTCCTAAGTATAGTTTTAAGGGGATCTATGGCTTAATTTTCCTAGGAAAAAATGATGGCTTTAGGGTTTAGGGTTTAATCCACTTAAACCATTTTCTGAAAAATCCCCTTTTGAACCATATTCAAATATATAAAATAAGTTAAATATATAAAGTAAGGAGTTGTTCTTATTCAAATATCTATATAAAAATTAATTATGATAACATTGTGATAGTAGTTTTTTATGTTGATGATCATGTTATCATCAATATTGAAGCCAAATAAACTCAAAACAATTCTAAAAAATTCAAAATGTGTGACTGTAATCCATCATAGATATGTACCTATAAAAATTAGAATTAAAAAAAACACCTATTAAAAAGTCAATACAATATTAATTAATAGATTATTTAAAATTTCTTACTATTTTTTTATCTCATCATTATACTATTATATTCATAAATTGAACACTAAGAATACCCATACAACCAGATTCTTTATATATATATATTAAGTTAAATATATATTATTTTTTAAAATGTACATTTAAAGGATGTAATTAATAATATATGATGGCTTTTAAGGGGTCCTAAGTATAATTTTAAGGGGATCTATGGCTTAACTATCCTAGGATAAAATTATGGCTTTAGGGTTTAGGGTTTAATCCCCTTAAACCATTTTCTTAAAAATCCCCTTTTAAACCATATTTAAATATATAAAGTAAGGAGTTGTTCTAATTCAAATATCTATATAAAAATTAATTATGATAACATTGTGATAGTAGTTTTTTATGTTGATGATCATGTTATCATCAATATTGAAGCCAAAATAAATTCAAAACAAACTAAGTATATCAAAACAATTCTAAAAAATTCAAAATGTGTGACTATAATCCATCATAGATATGTACCTATAAAAAATTAGAATTAAAAAAAACACCTATTAAAAATTCAATACAATATTAATTAATAGATTATTTAGAATTTCTTACTATTTTTTTATCTCATCATTATACTATTATATTCATAAATTGAACACTAAAAATACTCATCCAACCAAATTCTTTATAAAATATCCATCCAAGGTCAAATTCTTTATAAAAAAAAGATCATTGTCAGTGTGAACTGCAAAATTCAATAAAATTCAATAAGATCATTATCTTAATAAAGTGTTACAACTCTCTACTGCATCTCTTCATTTCTCTATGTTTTCCTTTTCAGAATAGGACTATCTCCTATCCTCTAGCCATTGTTGATGCTTGTCTAAGTCCACATCAATGGACCTAACAACATCAACAATATTTTGCATCGTCAAATGTGGTGGAATACATTCTTCATTCTAAATAGAATTGATTTGATCTTGAATGGATCTAACATTCACATTGATCTATGCTCACAAGTGAGCACCATTGGATGCAGGTGGTGGAGGTGGGGGCTTATGAGGTGGAGTGGGTGGAGGTGGAGTGGGTGGAGGTGGAGGTGGAGGAGGTGGAGATGGAGGTGGATTACGAATATCGTCAATATTGAATTGATCCATGATCTAGATATAAGTGAACCTGCATTAAATTTTTAATTTCAAAATGTAAGATACATGTTTAAAAATCCCCTTAAACCATTCAATATAAATGACCTAATTGAATACAAATGAAAAAATGTGTAAGGCTCATATGCATGTCTAAGGCATGTAAATGAAAAAATAAATAATTGTTAATGTGATGTGAAATCTCATTAAAAATTACATTAAATTAGGATAAATTATGATGGATTAAGGGGTCCTCATAGGATGGCTTAAGGGGGTCTATGAATTAAGGTCCTATGACAAAATGATGGATTAAGGGTAACCAAATTTCATTAAGGTCCTAGGACAAAATGATGGCTTTAGGGTTTATGGTTTAGAGTTTAGGGTTTAGGGTTTAGGGTTTAGGGTAATAGGATGGCTTAAGGAGATCTATGAATTAAGGTCTTATGACAAAATGATGGCTTTAAGGTTTAGGGCTTAGGGTTTAGGGTAATAGGATGGATTAAGGGTATCTATGAAGTAAGGTCCTAGATAAAAAAATTGATGGCTTAAGGGGATAAAATTTGGTGAAGTTAAAGATAGTGCTTCTAGCTTTAACTATTTTTTTTTACATCAATGTCAAACTAAGTACACAGTAAATCATGAAGCACTATCTTTCTCAACTCTATGTGTTTTCTATAAGTTAATATTTTAAAGTGTTATAAAAAGGTTGAAATGTTCTATAAATTATTATTGGTTGAGCTACTCATGATATAAATACAATGTTAGTTGCATTTTGAAGCATAAAAGGCTTCCAAAATGAGTTCCTTCCAAATAATGGACTTGCTAGAACTTGAAAATGTTGAAGCTTGGGTGGCCCTTGGAATAATGGACTTGCAAGTTAGTGAAAAAGATAGTGTTTGTGAAGGAATATAGAATATGTGTAGAGCCTTTGAATTATATCCATACTATGAAATGTCATTGAATCATTTAGCAAACCATTTTTTCTTCAAAGAAAAATATTTTTTTGTGGAACAGTTGATTGAGCTAGCTCTTGTTTCGACTGACCACCCTCTCATGAAATATCATTCATATTATAATCTTGCATGATCTTATCATGAGAAGCCTTCATCCTCCCCTTCCATGAGAAGCCTCTCTTGAAATTTTTGAGGCCTTAACACCCCTAGCAAGAGGAAGGTGGGAAGGCTCTAGTCTATAGTTTAATCACTAAATATTGAATGTATATTATCGTTAAATTTGGTTGCCTTGGGAAATTTCACCAAATTTTGAGAACTTATTTGATCCCCTTAAGACATGTCATATTAGTACCCGTTAAGACATTGGTTTAGGGTTTAGGATAATAGGATGGCTTAAGGGGGTCAATGTTTTTGATTCATCACATATGCAAAAACATTAGTTTATGAATGTTTTTAAATTTATGAATAGATTTTATATTTCCTTAGATAACTTCTATGATCAAGGAGTTAAGTACACAACATAAATTATCCCATTTTTGACAATTTAGGATAGTCTCTATGGTCTACCCTTGAATTTATAGAAATACATATATTTAAAGAAAATTAAAATGTGTCTTGACAAATTGTTCAAGATAGATCTTAAAATGGTTGTTGAATCCTTGATTAGTATTGGTAATTTCTATTCCTTCCCTAATCATCTTCGAATTCTATGATTAAAAGGAGTGGAAAGATAACCTTTGACCATATTTGGATTGATTTTCTATAGACAAGGCAATCATCCATAGTAAATTTGAGGGTTGTTAAGCATGAGCATAGGGTAAAATGATTCATTGATCCTAAACTAGTTATACTATTCTTGGAGAAAAGGTCAACAAAACCCTTGAGAGGTGAGAAATGTAGGTGTAGGGTTTACAAGAGTGATACAAGGCACCACTTAAAATTTTAAGAGTATTTGTAATGCAATCACCTATGGAAGGAGAAAGTTATTTATTTATTGGGGAGAAAGTGATTGAATTAACCTCACCATAATCATATGAAGAGGTGCAACACAATTCATTTCAAATAGATTAAATATTTTATTTAGATATATTATATTCTTACACACACTCATGGACATATAAATTATAACATATATCTAAAATCTTTTTATTTTCTCTACATTTTTTAATTTAATTTTTACTTTTATATCTATTTAAGATAACACTTGGATGAAATAAATCTAGCCTAAGATAAATCAATCCTCTATCTCTCTTCTCCCAAAGGGTTTCTTTATCATTAGTTTTCTTTTAGCTTCAACTTGGGAATTTATTTAGAATAATGGACCCCAGTTTCATGGTAGATATGGATTAATTTTAAGTCATTGGAAACCATTCTTAAATTTTTGTTTGAGTCTAGATCACTAATGTCACCATTTAGATTTGGTTTTGAAACATTCCTTGCATATGCCAATAGAAAAAATGGTTCAATTGTTGGCTAAGAAGGTGGGAGGTTTTTGTCTCAATTCAACTTTTATCTTCAACAAGTTATATTGATTGGTTTGATTCCAAATTGATTGATTTGATCAAATTTTAGGTGAACCTTGTGATTTTTTTAAACCTAAATCATAAACATGAGGTTCAAGGATTAATTCGGTAGAAAACCATATGTATGTTAATATGTAAGAGACTAAGTGCTTGTTAATATGCAAATGAAATATAATTTCCATAAATTGAAATATTCAAGAATACAGATTTAAAACATATTGACAATGCAAATGATTTTTTTCCATTTTGAAATGTTCAAGCAATGAGATTTAAAACATAAAGCGATGCAAATAATTTATTTTCCATTTTTCAGATATTCAAGCAATCAGATTTAAAACATGTAAAGCAATGCTTGAATTACACCCTGAAAATTTCTTGGTTTTCAAATGCAATTTTTTTTGTTTGATTTTGTGATGCCCCTCAATTTGCTTATGTTCAGACAGTATTTTGGATTTCATCTAGACTATGTGATGTTGTTTGTTGACTCTATGTTACTGCTTGTTAGATATTATACTCTATTAGATTCTATTCAAACATGGTGACATTTTGATGTGGTGATGTTGAGACTGTTTGATAGCATTATGATGTTAGCCTAGTGATATTGTAGACATTATGATATTAGAGACATGCTAATGTGATATCTGGTGTCCTTATTTATATCATGCTTTGCAGATTAATTAATTGTTTATTTGATATGATGCATATTATGTTATTTTAGATGTATGCACTCATGAGTTGATAATAGATGTTGTGTGTCGGTGATGGGGACAGTGTCACATCACTTGCTTATGAGTGCCCTGGGACTCTGTGATTTCCCCATCACGGTGTGATTGATTATTTCTATATGCACATGTTCGATACCTTCTTCTGTTGCAGGCTACAGGTACGGGGCGTCAACTCCACCTGTTCATCAGGTCTGAGAGTGCCAGAGCCCAATGGAGTTGTTATTCAAAGGTTACATTGGGTCCCCCACTTTGAGCCATTTTCCTTTTAAAGGATGAATCACTGTTGTCGCTCCTAGTCAGTAAGTCTTTCGTACCATTTCGTTTCTGTGTGCTCATCTAACTTATGTCATGTTTTCATTTGATTTTTGTTGGCTGATCCTGGTGTCATGCTTGAGTCTTGAACTTGGTTGATTACTCCATTTTATTTTGGGTGTCAAATTTTGAAGGCTTGGCTAATGATATAAAAGTATAATTAAAATTTAAGGATTAAATTAAATCAATTATAGAATTAAATTTCATCAAGAATAAATATTTAAATAGAATATTTAGATAATACATAAGTATAAATAAACGTCTGCTTACATAAATAATATATATATATATATATATATGTATGTATGTATGTATATATATACTTTATAATTAAAATTTAAGGATTAAATTAAATCAATTATAGAAATAAATTTCATCAAGAATAAATATTTAAATAGAATATTTAGATAATACATAAGTATAAATAAGCGTGTGCTTACATAAATAAAAAAATATATGTGTGTATATATATATATATATATATATATATAAGTTTGCATAAATGAATTATATTAAATTTCTTTTATAATTCATTTATGCAAACTTTATATATATATATATATATAAGTTTAAATGAATTATATTAAATTTCTTTTATAATTCATTTATGCAAACTTTTATATATATATATATATGTATGTATGTATGTATGTATATATACATATATATAATTTTGCATAAATGAATTATAAAAGAAATTTAATATAATAAATTAATAAATAAATAATGTGGTATGTGCAAAGTGAAATTTAAAAACGCAAAATTAAATCAAATTGAAGTGGGAAAAGAAGGAAATATGAAGTAGTGGTGGAATCAAAATAGTTACAAGAGTTAATTAAAAGTGGTAGAGGACTGGAGAGGGGCACTTGGTTTTATTGCTCCTGGAGAAAAGAAAAAACTAATTTAGTTTTCTTTGTGAAGCTTGCCATGAAATTTTTAGGGGTTCTGGAGGGTTTTGAGCATTCTTGCAGAGATTTTCTAGCTAAGAATTGGGTTAAGAAGAGACAGAATCTCTGTTTGAAGGTTGGTACATTTGGTTTGGAGCTAGAAATTCAACCATCAGCCCGATTCTTAAAGTCTGTCAGGTTCTTTTCTCAAAAGAATTATGCCTCTGTTTTTTGGAAAAGTATGCTTGTTAGAAATAATGCAAAATTTTGTTTGAATGTTTGTGTGGAAACAATTTTAATCTAGACTTTTGTAGATTGAGTTGAATTTTTAACTAAAGTATTAAATTTTTTGTGTATACCCCTATTGATCTTCAAGTTACAAATTTCAAAGGGAACCGAATCGCAGTCCCTGTAGATGCGTAGTTTAATGTTATGACAAATAGAATTTAAAAACAATGTAGACCTGTTGTTTTTAGCCGCCTATACTCTTTTAATCTTCTATGGAGATTTTATAGGTTGTTGAATCCAATCCTTGTAACTGGGAAGCTTTCCTACTTTCGACCTTATTAAACTTGTCATTATTCTTTTGAGTGAGTAGGGGTGGTGTAGCCCTAAATAATTCTTCGTTTTATCATATATTTTAACACATATTGTTCTTTTGGGGTTAAATTTTGCTTCTCTTAGACAAAACTTTATGTACGTACCCATAATTTGTACATCTTGAATGTAAGGAGTGTTATAGAGTCGCACACTTAAGAGTTAGATTGAAATCTTTAAAGGGCATTGCCCTGACTCTACCAGATTATCCTTTCACTTTTGGTTAGCAGTACTTCCTTTACTGTGTCCATAGTACTGTTGTTCATTATGGGATAGCTTCGTTTATCTTAAATTTCTTAAGTATCCTATGAAACTTTAAGTATTGGCATTTTCCAGATCCCAATATTTAATTGTTGTTAGTTCTTTGCAATACTTTGTTCTTTTCATCGGGATTTTCTTTTAGGAGATGGATATTTCATCATTTCGATCTAGGTGAATAAGAGTCTTTAGTTGTACTTCATCTATACTGGAATTTATGGACTATATCATGAGCAACATATGCATGTTTAATTGTTTCAAAAAAATTCTGAAGGCCACTAGCTGGAATTGAAACGCATGCATAAATTTGCCCTAAAACTATTAAAATGTTCATGCAATGCAATTCGACTTCTGGAGTTATCATTTGTTTTGATCTGTCTATGGCGTGGAGACTTGAGCCTTGCACCTAAAGCAACTTTTTTCCAGTCTTCTTACTAAATTCCACAACCTCCCCTTCCCTATATGTGTTGATGTAGGTTGCAACATACTAGATGCTTGGAAGCGAATTCTTTGTTGCATATTGGCCCTTTTTATTTCAGCAATTGTTTATGTTGGTTTTCTTTATAGCTATTATGTAATTATTCTACACTTTAGATTGCTTAAAACTCTGTTTGGGGTGACAGCTAAATTAGTTTCAGTCAATTCGGTGTGTTGAGCTAATCGAATCTTGCCTTGTTGAGTCATAAGTATAGGAAATTCTTTTATAACTAAGAGTAGCGAATGGGTGTCATCTTGTAGGATGATCTTTCCCTAATAAGGGATTGGCTGCATGCTAAATGGTAACTTTAGTGATTATCCAGCCCTTCACTTCTACCAAAATTTCAATCGAACCATAATTCATAAATGATGAGTCCAACTAACCACCAATAAGTTAGATCTGTGCATGGAAGCTATGTCTCGGTTACAATTAAAATGTATGCTATGTGAACAAGCACATAACCAGGTCTTCCCTTCCTAACCAAACTTAACTTACCATTACAATCTTTTTATTTGATATGTATAAGTGTATATAATCATTTATATATAAATATTGAGTCTATCGATATGTTAAGAAGTTGTAGATTCTGGTGGTAATGAATAGATTATTTAGTAAGACTTCTGCTTACCTTTATAATTTTCAATTTATCTTAATTTAATAAATAAATATGTATATATTAATTTATATAGATATATACATATATATGTGTACGATTGGTATATTTACAATATTTTTGGAATCATGACATGTACGTCAATTATGTAAATTCATCTTAATGAAATGAATTCAACTTTGAAAGATGATTTAAAGATATTAAGACTTGAAAGTTAAATAAAATCTCATTGAGATTAATTAAGGTAATGCACCATAAAGGGAATGCCATTGAGGATGAATAATTGACTATGATCATGAAATGAATACATTGTAACACAAACTAGTCTTCTTGAACTCGTTTGGTATATTGTGGTAGTGTTGGTAGTGGTTGGTTTGGAGTTGAAAAGAGTGTGGAATGAATCGTGGATTTTTTTTCATCTTAAGTTATTTTGTGATTAGGACTTAAAGCTTCCAGAGGATAGTGTGGTTTAGACTTGATGGCTTAATTGACTAATGGTGTATGGAGAATTTGTGTTTTATTATGTCCATGATGGCCTTTTTCCTTGCACGTTATTTTTCCTTGTGATTGTTTCCATGGATTTTGTGAGTGGGATGCATGATACCTCATAATGTGATACATTGGTGTTTTGTGTCATGCAAGTGGGTTGATTTTCAATTTTTAGTGGTTTTGGGCTCAAAGTAGGGGAGTGGCTTCCAATGGTTGTCGGTGCACAAAGGGGTGCCTGGATAACCCATGTGAGAGTTTGTAAATAAGTGATAACATTAAAATTAACTAGGGGGATTGGGTAGTTAAAAAACATTAATCAAGATAAGAATGTACCCCGCTCAACCTCAAGTGCTCGTTTAGGCTTGAGGTGAGATGGGAAGGCCTAGAATGGCATAATCGACTACTTCATCTCCATGAGAAGTAGTTCGATTCCACATAGTTGGCATGAGGGGCCAGAGTTTGGTAGAGGTTACCAAGATAACCCAAGGATGGGGGTTGGGGCCTAGGAAGAGCTACCTAGATAACCTATGTCAATTTATGTGATGACACTTCCCCTATGATAACCATGAGTGTTCTTTACTTGTTGTTTTACCTTGTGTATCTACGTGCCTCTAGAAGTATGGTCTTTGATGTTGTTGATGTTCTTGTTGATGTGATCATTTTTTGTTGTGAATGTTATCTACCTTGTGTTACCCAGTCTTGTCTATCAATTGGTGGGGCCTTTTGTAACCTCCTAGCATGGGGGATGAATCTCTGGATTCACGTGGTTGGGTGGAATGTGTAACGTTCTCCATTGGGTCCCCCTTATGTTCATGATGTGGCGATTCAGTATTGTCTTCAGTATTGTAGCTATACTTGGGGTTTGATCAATGTACTTGTAATATGTATTGTATTTGGTCATGTAACATGTATTCTATTGTTGAGTACTCCTCGCTAGATACAAGGAAGTATCATTGTACAAATGTATATGTAAACTCACTTGATGTATCACTTGTATATAAGGAATTTTGTAATCAGTGACAATGTACTTGTTATTTGAAATGAAAGATCAATTATTCTTTTATGTAATGATAGATGTTTCACATGGTTCTTTTGTTAATATGTAATGAGTTAGTGACATTGATGCGGGAGGCATCAGTGGTGTAAGGAAATCTTGCATCACCCAAAATAGTTAAATTTCAAGTTTATCATTTTTCAGATGTTTTTACATTTTTGGATACCCATTTCGTCATAATGAAATTTCCAATTTACGGTTTTTATTTTCTATTCTTGGGTTGGAAGATATTACAGTTTTAGTTTCCCAAATTTGCAACGAAAACCTTCTAAGTGGGATTTGAGGCACAGAGCTTCAGATCGCCCCAAAACTTGCAAAATTAGTGTAGCAAACTTTGGTAGCGTTCTTGACTTGAGGCCTTTCCAGCGGTTCAAGCGGTTCCTTGGTCAGACCCGGATCAAAAGTTATGGCCCGGGGAGTTTGGCGCACTTTCTAGAAGATACCATTGCAAATGCTCTTTTGAAATTTGAACTTCATGTTGTAAATTTTAAACCGCCTAAACTTCAATTTGAATGTTGTTTTGGCTCCAAACTAATGAGGAGCTCTATTTATGGTAGGGTTTCTAATTTTTGGGTAACTTTTTGGGGACAAGCTGCATGTTGTGAAAGGGTTATCTGTACTACCTGTAGCTTGCATGTGTTGTAGAAATTGGGGATTTGAGATCCTCTGCATATAAGAAGCTCCATTTTCTAAATAATAAAGTTATTCTCTTATTTGTGGGTTATTTTCTGTGTCTCGGGTTATACCCTCATCAAGTGGTATCAAAGCAAGGTTTTCTTGAGCGTGTGGACAGATCGTCGATCATGAAATTGGTTGCACGAGGTTGTGGTTGTGGAGTCCAAGGTCAGAAAAGATGCCTCAAAGAGTGATGCAGTAGGCATGAGTGGGGTGCGAGTTGGTGAGGTGGCGAGAAATCTTTGAAGTGGAAAGAGATGCACTAAGCGACCCTCAGACGAGGTTGATGCATTA
>VDFB02175845.1:0-60295 GCA_007258455.2 Sequoia sempervirens | reverse complement strand
AATATTTAAATAAAATCTCCAACACAAGATTATTTCTTTATCATTCAAATAAATACTTGAAGTTTACAAAATTCTCAAAACTTAACATGCTATCTTTTGATGACAATGTCACTCGCAGCAAAAATGTAGATAAAATTCTCACAGGCAAACCATGAAAAACCTATCCTTACTTGAAAGATTGAACCAGGTCAACCTAAGGTTGACTTAGCTTAATCCCAAGGCTCCAGTAGTCAGGACTTGACCATACTAGGTTCACTCCAAGGTATGATGTGATATTGTTGTTAATCTCAAGGGATCTATGGTTATTCAGAATTTTAATTGGTATCATAAGCATTCAATACCAGATTTTCAATTCAATCATAAAATAATATCATGAAATCGAAAGATTTACAATAATATTTCATGAACATCAACAATTTTGCTATCACTTAAGTAGATTTAGCTTTAAGCATTCAACAATTTCATAGAAAATAAAATATTTTCAATAAGTTTCCATCTATTCATCTATTTTTTGAAACATTTTCAAGAATTTAAACATCTAATCTAAAATAAAACATAAAAATACTAAAAATTAAAATTTCTCTTGGTTATTCTCCACGCATGCCCTAAGAGTTAATGAAATCAAAGAAAATTGCTTTATACTTCATCAGATTGCTTCACAGCTACGTATAAAACGATGCGAGCTTTTAAAGAAGGGATTTTTAGTTTGGACACTGAGTAGGTTCTGCATACACCCTTAAACGACATAGCACACAGTCTTGTTCAACTGAACTAACAAAACCAACTACAAAAATACATGAGATAGATAGCTATCGAATTGGCTTCGATATTGATTAAATTCTATATGCATACAAGTTTTTAGTCCGAAATGATTTAGAAAAATAGGAAAAAAGAACAAAACTTAGAGAAGTTTTGGCTCTTCCAAAATCCACAAATTTTGAACTTAACTTAAAAAGAAATATCCCCTAGCCTTTTATAGAAGTAAGACGCAGGTAGGATAAGATAAATACATGAGAGGAAATCCAAGGGATGAATCACATCAAGGCACGTGGAATGTGGTGACTGGTAAGAGAATTACAAATGAAATCAATGAAGGTCAACCTTCATCTGCACGTTGAAGTTCTCTGAGTTTTTCATCTTCTTATTATCGCCAGGATAATAAATTGAATCAGGATAGTGTGGAGGAGCTTTCCCATATATTCAGAATGATTAGTTTATCATTCTATTCCTACACTTTTGTTCTACCTCAAGCTTTCTACTCTCGAGAATGGACTTCCTCAGAGGTTGGTGCTTTCTGTTGCCATATGTGAAATATAGTGATCCCTGGTATTCTAGTGGATTCAAGCCCCTCTGCATATAACTTCCTGGAATATGCAGCCCAATTTGGATATGATTCTATCCATGATTCAAATTTTTCTGACCACCCATACCCGAACTCTGCAGATCACAATTTGCTTCTCCTGCAATCACAAATTTCACTTGTTAAATCCTTTAAAAAAAAAAACATTTATAAAAAATCTCATGTAAATAAACCATCATTAAATTGTTATCTTATAAATCCATCATAAATAACACACTTTTCAAAAAAAAATTACAAATTCTTGCACATTTATCTTTTATATACCGAGTTACTAGAATATCGGACTTCTTGGATAACCTTAAAATTTTAAAACTTTGCTTAGCATCATTACCCGGTACTCGGAACCTGGTATTCAACTTTACCCTTGATATCCCCAAACTTTGGTTTTATCGAAACTTCCATCTTTACCGGACCTCGAATATCGGACCAGAACACTTTTCTCAACATTTATATTACCTTTTTGTCTTTTTTAATATTCCCGGTTCCTGATATCCGGTACCCAGAACACTTTGCTTTGCGAAGTACTCTTTATTTAAAAATTTCTCTTTGCTCTTCAATTTTGGTGATTTTTCCAACTAGCCAACACCTGCCATAAGCATTAGCTTTCACTTGGGGTCCCCAAGTCTTATAGTCTTGGGGCGTGTTGTAAGACCACAGAACAACTTGCAACCAATAAAACCAATTTAAACCAAAACTTGAAATTAAATCACTAGTTGTAAATTATAAATTATGCATATTTTAAAACAATAACTATTTACCTTTACCTAGATTCTGACATAAAAATAGTAAAATTCCTCTGGAAATATACGTGTGTGCTTTGATTAATTCCAATTTTTGGAACTCAATGAAAAAAAATCAATTCATTGACATTGAACTACATAATATGGTAATCCTCCAAAGTCAGTCAGGGATATAGCCTTACTGCCAGTCAAGCATCCATAGCCCTGACAAGGTTATCTCTGTAATTCCCCCAAACATAGCTCTACTTCCAACCAGGTGTTTATAGCAACAATAGAGATATTTGGATAGCCTAAAGAGTTGATTTTTTTTTAGATATTTCATTGATAGCTCATTTCAACTTGCAAGCAATGAATCTCACTACTAGGTTGGGAATTACAATGGTAGCAAAGGTTACCTTTTGATTTTTCATTCAATACAAATCCCTTCATCGGTTCACTACTTCCCAAAAACTCATTTAATAATTCCCTATTGGTGTGTATTTCTAGCTAAACTTTACCACTTTTATGTCAAATCCTAGCTAACTACAACTTGCTATATGTTAGAAGATATTCATAAATTAAAATTTAGCAGCAAACAATTTAATCACCAAATTTAAATCTAAATTTAGAACCATTAGTTACCACCCTTTCCAGATCAAATTTTATGGAAACTACTAAATACTTGGCTAGCAATTTCGATTTGACGGTGTTGCACCACATTAATGGATCAAAAAAGTCATGATGACAGTTAAACACGATTGCATATTCTACATTAAATTCACATGCCTCAATGTGCGCATATTATCTCTTTCAAATTTCCCAAGTGATAATGTGTGCTACCTCACCGACTTAATTTTCCTTTATGCTTCGCACACATGGGAACCTTCATGATTAATATGGCTTAATAAAACACAATGAAATGACCACCATTAATATCAAAATTATCTTTCACTTGCTTGATTTGCAATCTTCGTACTGAGCGAATTTGAAGCAAATTGTCACCAATTGTGTGTAAAATTAATTTGATTTAACATTCAGCTCTAGAGAAACACATCTAGTTGCCACCTTACTTATGATTTCCAAGACTTCAATTCAAGCAACTATGTATCATAACTTCCTCATGGTTTTCTATAAATTATGCATTTCTCTCAAATTCTTCACACTTTTTTCTTTTCCTTCTTTTTTTTTGCATTTTTTGTTGTCTGTTAGTGCTTGCTTGCTTCTAGGTCATGGATACTCCAATTTTCTTGACTTTCTCTCACCGCCAAAATGTCTTCTTGGGTTGTATCACGACTCAAAGGCTTGAAAAGGTTTTTTCATTTGGAATACCAGTTTTACTATGCCAAACTTGTTCTTAGTCCTTGGGGAAAAATGTGGAATTCAGAGGTTACTACCAGTTCTATTTCAACTTGGCTTCTCGTTTCGTAGCATCACTTCTGGATATTGGGATTTCTATTGAAGATGTCCACTCGACTACGAATTTGATAGTGCGGCTTGAATATTTGGAGAATCTAGATACTATTCTATCTATTGTACATTTGACCATTGGGATTCCTTCCATGAATGATATTCCTCGATTCCTGGAACACGGGGAAGTGGTTCCACTCTAGCCTTTCCTTTTTGACCTGCATATTCCTAACTTTGAAGCTCACTGGGAAATTGCCTACATAGGGTATTTAGCCCTAACGGATGAGGCATCCCAGATTGACTGAATGACTACTCCTATCTGCAGCTCAGATACCTCTTTTTTTCTTTTTTTTTCTTTTTGCAACAAGAATTTTGATGCTTCCATATATATACATGATACACACACACATATATATATTTAGCTTTGTTGTACATTTTAAAGTGCGTATTTACTGTGTATGGTTTTATCATTTTACATTTCACAGCACAATGTTACAAATTTTTGAATTAATTCTCATGTGTATGATAAGAAAAATTTGGTAATGCAAAGGGCCAAATAGAAAAGAAAAAGAAAGAAAGAAAACAAAAGCAAAGAAAAATGGAAACAAAACAAAACAAACCCTACAAAAAAGCAAACTAACCCTAACTAAACAAAGCTCTAATCTAACAAATGACTAACCTTAACAAAACAAATTATTTTTATTTCAATGACTATTTCCATTGTTGTTTTAGCATGAATTACAATAGGTTTATCCTTGAATTCATTCAAATAAATTTCAAATGTCCTAGCAATGAATTCTTTTAAATTTTTTGCATTTAACAAATGTAAATTCAAAGGTGTACTTACCAATGACTTGGCTCATATGTATGAAAATGACCTCATTAAAGGTCAATCACACACACTTCTTTTGATTGAGCAATACTCTACCTTCATCCAACCCTAGTTCATGGTTTTCCTCTTTACTCTGCTCATTTCCATGAATGGCTATGTCCATTTCTTGATTTTCTTCTCCTCTGAAATTTTTTGCATCTTCGATCCTGTCTTCACTTTGAACTTTGTTAGACCAAGCGATATCACAATTTATATTGTTATCAAAGAGAGAAAAAATAAAAGTTTGATACTCTATATCTTGCATAAAATCAATAAAATTTCCTTTTTTAACTTGTGAATTTTCAATCTGGAACAAAAAACACACATCTCCCGCTTGATTTTCCCACTCCTTCCTTTCATTCGTGTTTTCCATGTATAAAGAGAATTATGACTCATCAATGTCGTTTCCTCGTTTTTGACATGACGTTTCTAAATCTTGGCATTCTCGCCTATTTTCCTAGAAAATGTTAATATTTTCTTCATAACAATTGCAGTTATCAAACCATTTTGATATATCAGTTAAATTTTTAACATTTTCAATTCCACTAGGGTTATACTCTTTTCTCATTAATAGTCCCTTTCTTCTAGCAATTAAAACTTCTTTTGTGAACGAAATCACCTTACACATAGCCAAACTTACCCTAGTTAAAAAGAAATTACAATCAAGTTCATCATGATCAGTTGTATCATGAACTCTACACTCGATGACTCTACCAAAATTGAATAAACTCAAAGGATGTAATTTTTGGTTAAGAATTTTTTGGAGTTTTTCAACTTCCATTTTGAAATGCCAACTAGCACTAGACTTTTTCCTTACAAGCTATCTCTTAAAACTCATAACCAATATAAATTTTGCACCACCCTCCTTCTAGTGTTAGTTCCTATTGATGATGATGTCACTCATAGCAACAGTGCAGATAAAATCCTCATAGGCAAACCACGATGAACCTATCTTTACTTGAAAGAGTGAACCGGGGTAACCTAAGGGGGTCCGTGTTATAGGAAAAGGTTGACTTAGCTTAATCCCAAGGCTCTGGTAGTCAGGTCTTGACCATACTAGGTTCACTCCAAGGTATGATGTGATATTGTTGTTAATCTCAAGGGGTCTATGGTTATTCAGAATTTCAATTGGTATCATAAGCATTTAGTACCAGATTTCTAATTCAATCATAAAATAATATCATGAAATCAAAAGATTTACAATAATATTTCATGAACATCAACAATTTTGCTATCACTTAAGTAGATTTAGCTTTATGCATTCAACAATTTCATAGAAAATAAAATATTTTCAATAAATTTCCATCCATTCATCTATTTTTTTAAACATTTTCAAGAATTTAAACATCTAATCTAAAATAAAGCATAAAAATACTAAAAATTGAAATTTCTCCCAGTTATTCTCCACACATGCCTCAAGAGTTAATCAAGTCAAAGGAAACTGCTTTATACTTCACTAGATTGCTTCATAGCTACATATAAAACGGTGTGAGATTTTAAAGAAGGGGGTTTTAGTTTGGATACCGAGTAGGTTCTGCATGCGCCCTTAAACGGTGCAGCACATGGTCTTGTACTGTTGAACTAACAAAAATAGCTAAAAAATACATGAGATAGGTATCTATAAAATAGGATTTAATGTTGATTAAATTCTATGTGCATACAATTTTTTAGTCTAGAATGATTCAAAAAATAGGAAAAAAGAACAAAACTTAGAGAAGTTTTGGCTCTTCTAACATCCACAAATTCTAAATTTAAAAATAAATATCCCCTAGCCTTTTATAGAAGTAAGATATGGGTAGGATAAGATAAATAAATGAGAGGAAATCCAAGGGATGAATCACATTAAGGCATGCAAAATATGGTGACTGGTAAGAGAATTACAAATGAAGTCAACAAAGGTCAACCTTCATCCACACATTGAAGTCCTTCAGGTTTTTCATCTTCTTATTATCAGAAGGATAATAACTTGAATCGGGATAGTGTGTAGGAGCTTTCTCATATATTTAGAATGATTAGTTTATCATTCTATTCCTACACTTTTGTTCTTCCTCAGGCTTTCTACTCTCGAGAATGGGCTTCTTCGAAGGTTGGTGCTTTTTGTCGCCATATGTGAAATACAAGGATCCCTGGTATTCCAGTGGATTCAAGCCCCTCTGCATATAACTTCCTAGAATATGTAGCCTAATTTGGATATGATTATATCTGTGATTCAAATGTGCCTGACTGCCCATACTCAAACTCTGTATCGCAATCTGCTTCTCTAAATCCCTTTAAAAAAAAAACATTTATAAAAAATTTCATGTAAATAAAACCATCATTAAATTGTTATCTTACAAATCCATCATAAATAGCATGCTTTCCAAAAAAAATTACAAATTCTTGCACATTTATCTTTTATATACTGGGTTACCATAATATCGAACTTCTTGGATAACCTTAAAATTTTAAAACTTTGCTTAGCATCATTACTCGGTAACTGGAACCCAGCATTCAGCTTTACCCATGATATCCCCGGACTTTGATTTTACCAGAACTTCCATCTTTACTAGACCTCGACTATCGGACCGGAACACTTTGCTCAACATTTATATTACCTTTTTCCTTTTTTAACATTCCTAGTTCCCGGTATCTGGTACCCGAAACACTTTGCTTTACAAAGTACTCTTTATTTAAAGATTTCTCTTTGCTCTTCAATTTTGGTGATCTTTCCAACTAGCTAGCACCTACCATTAGGATTAGTTTTCACTTGGAGTCCCCAAGTCTTACAATTTTGGGGCATGTTGTGAGACCACACAACACTATCCATTAACAAAGCTTCAACTTCAACAACAATCATCTATAGACAAGGTTAAGATTCAAATTTGCAAAGTTTCACCACAAACCCATCACTTTTGTCTATCACTACTCCCTAATTATCATAAATATTTTAACATTCCTTTTGGGTTTTATGCTCCTCCTTCCCATATTTCCAAAACTTTTTGAAGTTTTCAATTTCGTTACCATATGAAAAAGTTATGCCCAATTTATTGAAACTAGGTCTCACAGTAACAACCCAAACAATCTTCCTCTCCCCAAAATGCCAGTCAAAACCTCCACCTCCTCCATTCTGGCATGGTAATTCATGTCATTGGCCTCTTTAATGCTTTTTCCAAGAAAATTTTAAATATTTTCTAAAATTATCATCCACTCCCACAAACTTTTATTCCCTTTCTTTTTATTTAATCCAGGGAGCACAAAAACAAAAACAAAATTAATATCCCAATCTGGGCATTGGATTTTACATTCCAACTGTAATGTGAAATAACACCAAATGTCTTCACATTTCATCTGAATTTCGAGCCAAACAAAGTGTACAAAGAAGGGGCCTTTCAAGGTTATATAAGGAGAGTTAATTCATGCCTGCAAGATAAAAACAGACCCAAAATTGAAAAAGACAAAATTAAATAAAAGACCCTTTTTTTGTTGTGCAGGATTTCCCATGCACTTAGATGCTCCTGCATTAGATTTGGAGTGGCTAAGTGGTGTATGGAACAAAATAATTGTTAGCCTAGAGAGAGTTTGTAGAAGAAGAGGCAATGGTGTTGCTAGAAAATTAAAAAATTGCAATCTTCATGAAATATGGAATTGAATAAAGGTATTGATTTTGTTTTCAATTTGGAGTGAAATATTGTGTAATCATACATTTGATTTAAATCGACACAAGTTATTGTCAATTTAGGAGTTATCATCATTTTTTCTTTTATAATATGGATTTCGAAAGAGATGTAGTAGTTTGGTTATCTTGTCTCCATCATTTCATCATGTGTTAGTAAGATTCCTATTGATAATGTTAAGTACAATGCCTTGTGTGAGATTAGGTCTGGGTGTCATGAAGTTGTAACTGATCATTGTGTGAGTTGAATGTAGTTGCATGTTAAACCCAAGTTTAAAGGTTGAATTAATGTGTTTTATTTATGTATTAATGGTTTTTTCATGACCCTAAGACATAAGATTTGGACTTAGGAGTATTTTTATGGGTTTAAAATTTGATTTTGGAGTCATATGACCTTCTTTTTGGAGCCACTTTTGGCTGTGACAAAATTCAAATTTGATCAATGTCTTTCAAACATGCTTGGAGAACCCTCACACCAAAAGTGTGAAGGGTGGAGTTGAGGGAGATCAATTCTGAAGGCGACACTTGTCACCTTCACAACTGAATATGAAGGATTATGGATTTTTGTAGTGGGTTTTGTTTTGCTGAAGGGAGAGCATTGGGATTCATTCATTCTTGTTTTTCTATCAACATTGAAGAAAGCGTAAAATCTTGGGAAGGAGAGAAGATTGGGGAGTTGCTGCTAGTTTCTACATCAAGAATTGCCAAATTGGGGTTATACTAGGTCGGTATGCTCCTTGTGCTTCCCCATGAATATGTGTCTATGCATTTCATTTTGTGAATATTTAGTGTTGTTTGCTTGGTTGGTTGTTGTGTAGTGGGTTTTTTTTGTGTAGAGGAAGAAAACCTGCCATAGTATGGAGGTTTTACTTCATGTGTTGGGGTCGAGTGGGTGAGATGTCCTTGGAAGGGGGTAGATGAAAGGGTATGAGTACCCATATTTCATGTTTATGATAATATGTTGATATTATGTGTTGAAAATATTGACATGTTGAATGAGGTGAAATGGAAAATGGTTGGAAGTATGGTTTTTGGAGGTGTTTAATATGAGAATCTTGGAGGTGATGCATGGCTGAAATTGTAGAATTTTATGCTATTTCCCCCCTCTTATTTGATGTCTCCACTCCCCCTTTTAAGACTCTTGAAGAAGAGGCCTTGTGTTGTGTTTCTTGTGCTGATATAAACTTGTAATGTGTGGTAAGGGTGTTGGCAAAAAGTTGAGTCCACTTTTTGGCCAAAAAGTGGAAGTGTTTTCCTTGATTTTCAAAACTTGTCATATTTGACCTTAAAATTTAAAGCACTTAGAGATGGAACCTTAAAAAATGTCAATAATCATAAAGTGTAGTACTTAGAGTCTAGTTTCCAAATATGTAGTTTATTTCAATACCCAGATGATATAAATTGATTTTCAATAGGCGTTTCTAAAAACCATTATTTAAAAGACTTTTTTTTACCATACCGTGCACATGTACGTCATCCATATTCTGACCAAAATAATTGTATTTTTCTAAATCCTTTTGAGAAAAGATTTGTAACTCACTGAAGCACGTTTTCGATATTTTTTTGTAATTTTTTATTGAATTTTTTTTTTGTTAAATTTTTATTGGTCATATTTGTTGTTTTGAAAAATCCTCGTGTACGTCACACATAAGATGACCTAAACTTATCATTTTTTTATTTTTTTTCAAATTGAAAAGAATTGTTTGAAGTACGTTTTCGTGCAATTCATTTTACAAAAACTTTTTTAATAAAAAGTTATTAAATTACTAAAAAACCCTACTATTTCAAGTTTATGGACCAGTTTCATCATAAATTAATTGACAAATAGAAAAAACAATCCAATTGTGAAAAAAATTATATATTTGGAATCTAAACTGTCTCGTCTATAATGGGTTTTAATTTCGTCAATTTTTTTTGCAAAAAGGTCTTCAAACATATGTCCAAAGTCACTTTTTCTTGTGACATTGATATGGCCTTCAAGTTGTAGGTCAAACTATAAGGTAGGGGGACCAACCACACCAAGGCTCCAAGTCATAGAGTTCCAAGAGTGGAGGGCTTCCCTATCTTACCTCTGGGTGTTTAAGGAAAGGATAGAGAATGAAGAGCACTCTTAAGTGCTTTTGTCACTCTACAGATCCAAAAACCTGAATGGGGCTAGACGAACTAGTTTCTAGAATCCGAACAACACTTGAGACAACTCTCTACTCGAGGATGACAATGTGGGTCTAGGAAGACAACATGACACGTTGGCATCTCTCTGGCATGTTGGCATTCGTACGACCAGGAGGCATGAAATACAATACGGGAAACAAGAAAACCTACTAATTGTCTAGCTAACTAATTTTAATGAAACAAATAGAACTATAAAGTACAAAAAATAACTATATAAATGATAAAGAAGGTAGATGAAAGTAAGGGTGATAGAAATTAACTCACTAAAGCTCCAGTTTTCCAGCGAGTTCCATGCACATGCTCACCTACACACAGCCAAGAGAGGGAAAAATATTGGGCTATATAGGGGTTTTCCTCAGTCAAACCCCCGCTTTGGTGTTTCCACCTCCACGGATAGCCAAAAAAGCCACAAAGTAGAAAATGTGATAAAGGAAAGAAGAAAGGAAAGCATTAAACACTACAAAAGATACAATGCTACTCTATCAAACCACAATGAGAAAGGAAAGTGATGCAATACCACCTCCACCCAAAGGAACTCAAGGCCAATGAAGGGAGAATGCAAGGCAATGAGGTTGGCAAAGTCGACATGGGCACAACAGTGACGAAGGGAGGTCTCACAAGACTCCAAACTCATAGCTTCTATGGTAGATCAACATGTACAAAGATGAAGTTGATGGAGTAACAAGTTGTTGCAACGCTCAATGGAGTTGTGAAAAATGCTCAAGAGAATGCAATGGATTGCTAGAAAGATCAAGAATTGCTAAGAGGATGAAGTGATAGTGAAGTGTATGCATTTGAAGGAAGATTAGGAGGGAAAGAGTCATTTTCGGGTTGGCTAGTTGACACAGAGGCGTTACACTTCATTCCCAATGGAGAACGTAATGTCCCTGCAAACACCAAAGGTAGGAATCTGTCAGGGACGGCAGCGCGACGCGCAGATGTCCACACGCCACGCTCGCATCCCCAACAAGTATTCACCCACCAACACATAGGACAAATGGAAAGTGGATGGAAGGTAGGTGGGTGATGTGGAATTTTTCCTTCGAGTTTTATTTTCTAAGGTGAAGGGATGCAAAAGGAAAATTTACACAATGGGTGCAAATTTTCTCCTATACATTTTCCCCCCACTTTAGCGAGCATGAGTATCGATGAGTATTTGGTAAAGTAGATTGAAGAGCTATAAATGTATACCTGAACCATCGAGGAAGTAGACCACGATCTAGTGAACTTGAAAGTGTAGGGCAGGCAAAGGACTCCATAGGTACTCTCTCCTAAGGAGGTTCAAACAAAGGACTTCATAGCTCCTCGAAACTATGAAGTTGATCAAAGTACATTGAAGGCCTGTAGACCAATGATGGACAAATCTTGTAGGATTCAAGTGCTTCACAGGCCCTCAAACCTGCAAAGAAGGTGCCCCCAAGTACTCTCTCCTAAAAGAAGCTAGATGTAAGGGGACTCTATAGAATCAAACTAGAAAGCAACTTCACAGGCACACCTGCAAAGCAACATGTTAATCCGCAGATAAAACATGTTAGAAATAAAAAACAACCATGCAAGAAAACAAGGAAACAATCACACAGATAGTCAAAAAATTGAAGAGCTTTCAAAGGGGTCCCTCGAGAACCCTTCAAAAGAAGAGGGGTACACTTAAGGGACGCGCTGTTTGAAAGTGCAAGAATGTTTTTTCACAAATCGATTCAACATCAAGGAATCCTTTCGAAAGATGTTCACTTCATCAAGGAATTCAAAATGAAGAAAATGCCCCCTCATGAGGGGAAGGTCAAGGCTTCTCCCATAGGAAAAGTTGCTCCCGCCTTGGAGGAAATTTCTTCAAGTTCTCTTTGCGAACCCATGTTGAAGGAAACACGTTCTGCTAGGGGTCCAAGTTGAGAATGTGATTTTTGAAAAAGTTTGCAAAGATTTTCAAGAAAAGATTTGTTGGCTACGAATGCATTTTCTAAAAATAAAAGTAATATGATAGCCCCCCCTTAGGATGGTGTGTGTTGAACTTAGAGGCATGTGACATCCTAAGGAGAGAAGAGCAAGAATGAAAAGGTGATGTTGTGGCCCACAGGACATAGTGAGATGTCCCCATGGTAATGTTGTCGCACACACGAGGGACAACACATGAGCACCACAACATCACAACTCAAGCAAAGAAGAGGGAAAGATAACAATACTGCAAAAAGAGATAATGACATCACAAAAAAAGAGAACAAGGGCGGTCTAATATTTCAAGGTCAAAGTTGCTCATATATATATAAGTATAGTAGTAGTATATTTAATGAACTATCATCAACCTCCTACAATACCAAACCATGTGAAAAATGCATGAGAAAACAAAGTAAAAATAAAAAATTGGGTCAACATGGAAGGGAATCCTAAATTCCCCCAACACTTTGCATCATCCTCAATTTGTTGAAAATCAATACACATAACAAAGGAAGAATGATGCCACAAATAGAGGAAGTTTTATGACACATAATCACTCCTATATCCAAGCACCTACAAGGGTGACAAGGGTCATCCAGGAACACATAACGCAAGCATGAGGGAACACAACACAAGACACACACACACACACCTAATCTAAAGGTAAAGAAGAGGTGCCTCCCTAACACTCATCGACCAAGAGATCATCAGCCTCCCAATCTAGATCATTATATGGGGAAGGCAAACGAGCCTACAAGGGTGGAATGTCATGGAGGGAACCCTTTGACCCTTCCGCAACAAGAGCCAAGGAAAGAGACTCTTCAGGGTCTCCTCCACTCAGTTCTTATGGAGCAAACTCAATGATTTTGAGAAGATTTCTGATAGGGCTAAGACTTCGTCCAAAGAGTTAAACATGCACTTCACAGGAGTTCCATGTGTTACCTCAATGGACGAGGGAGGAAATGCTTGAGATTCGCCGCTAGGCTCACCGAGTGACTCGGGAGTAGTGATGAACTCAGGGGACGCTGGAGCTTCTTCCATCACAAGGATGACACATGCTAATGAAGAACCACCCTTTGAAGAGGGTGGACTCCTCTTTCGACCCCCATTGCTAGTGGGGCCATTCTCCACCTACTTCATCAAAGGGTGCAAGAGCCCCACAAACAAGGCAGAAGGCACAAAGGAGAAGGAGAAAACCGTAGCGGACACCACCAAGGATTTCAGCATGTCCATGGGCTTAGAGAATGGTGGGATGTTCGGGAGGGACATCAAGAGAGGGGGCTCGACCGAAGGAGAAATAAACACCTACACCTTTTTATGGTCAAGGGTGTTTACGCTTGTAGTAGGAGTTGGAAGTAGCACTGAGGCTGACTGAAGTGAAGCAAAGAGGAGGAGAGAGGAGGACACAATAGCAGGCCCTAAAATAGGGGTGTTCAACTCCCCTTCCTTCCTCTACAGGGTGGCCTACTCAGCCACCAAAGCCTTTCACCAATGCTTGTGCTCATGCACAAGGCGGTTCCTACAACTTTAGGAGCTAGAGGCCAAAATTTGGGATGGAACAAAAGGCTCCCGCTCGGCCATCAGAGTCCATCACAATCATTCTTGGTAGAGGGAGAGACTCTTGGATGGGAGCAGGAGGAAAGAGATTGAGAAGAGGTTGGAGCAATAAGGGGGGGAATCGGTTCTAACACCTCGATGGTGAGCCTCTTCCCATTCACTGCCTTGGGAGCAGGAATGGTAGGAGGCCACGGAGGCTAAGACAAAGAGGATTCCCCATGGGGATCCTTCTCCTTACCATATTGAACTGGCCTAGGCACTACAGATAGAACGGGAAGTTCAAACACAAGATGTTTGGGCTTTCGCCAAGTGGGCACCATAAGATTCTATATCAAGTGCCTAGGAGCAAAATCTGATGATGTCACAGCAGGGCGAGAAGAAGTGGTAGGCTAGACTGTGGAAGAGGAAGAAGAAGACCCTCAAAATCGCTTCCCTTCTTCCCTTCTCCAAGCCAAGGTGGCATCACTGTCAACTTTCAAACATGCCCTATGCGAAACAACATAAGGAGATGGAGGGTATCTCACTTTAGGCATTAAGCACCACTTCTTGTACTTCTCATAGGTTCGGTACAAGAGGTTTGTCCTTGGCAGAAGTAGACCAACGGGTGCAGGCCAAAAGTGATCCAGAGAATAGCTACCATGTGCAACTGATGGTTTAGAGCCAATGTCATGGATTACTTGCATTGGACCCTCATGGATAAACTTCAAACACTTATGCATGACCAAGGGAGCTACATTCATAGTTACCAACCAAGGGATACCCAGTTTCACCTTGAAGAGTTCAGACCCCAGGATTATGTTAAAAAACAAGTTCACCGATTTAGGTCCAATGAGGACTGACAAGGTGATGCTACCAAGGGGAGGTACAAATTTTTTGTTATGCATACAAATGGTACTTTCAAGTGCATTATACCCATATTTGTGCAAGAAATTGATCAACATAATCTCCCCAGTAATCAAATTCACCTGACACGTCGGGTCAACAAGAACACCTGTCATAGTGTTTTTGTTGATTCAGGTGGGGATGTAAAGAGGAGATGGCTCCCTATTATAACCCATCGGCAGGTCCTACGAGGTGAAAGTTATACTAGGAGGACTACTTGCAGGATGCGTAGAAGGGATAGGCAGATGCAAAAAGAAAGTCATCACGTACACACTAGACGGGACTTTCATAGAGTCCCCAAAGGTTTTGCAATTGGACAGTGACCCAATTAAGGTTTTGTTCTATGAAGCCTATGGAACCTTCCAACTATGCCAATGGGGGTCATAGGTTGGGTTGCAAGGCTAGGCGCCTTGCAACACTCACACCCACAATGCTCCTAAGATACAAGGAAAGGAACTTTTAACACCAATAAATGAAACCAAAATGGCTCACGTCAGGTTCACCAAAAATGTAAGGTAGGGGGACCAACCACACCAAGGATCTAGATCATGGAGAGCTAAGAGCGGAGCGTTGCCCTATCTTACCTCAAACTAATGGGTGTTTAAGGCAAGGATAGAGAATGAAGAGCACTTGCAAGTGCTTTTGTCACTCTACAGATCCAAAAACCTGAATAGGGCTAGATGAGTTGGTTTCTAGAATTTGAACTACACCTCAGATAGCTCTTTGCTCGAGGACAACAGCGCAGGTCCAGGACGACAATGTGATGCACTAGCATCTCTCTAGTGCATTGGCGTCCATACGATTAGAAGGCATGAAATACAATATGGGAAACAAGAAAACCTACTAACTATCTAGCTAACTAATTTTAACGAAAGGAACAGAACTATAAAGTACAAGAAATAATTGTATAAATGATAAAGAAGGTAGATGAAAGTAAGGGTGACGAAAATCAACTCACTAAAGCTCTAGTTTGCTAGCAAGCTCCATGCACACGCTCACCTACACACAACCAAGAGAGGGAAAAAGGTTGGACTATATATGGGTTTTCCTCAATCAAACTCATGCTTTGGTGTTTCCACCTCCATGGACAGCCAGAAAAGCCACGGAGTAGAAAATGTGATAAAGGAAAGAAGAAAGGAAAGTATTGAAGACTACAAAAGATACAATGCTACTCTATCAAACCACAATGAGAAAGGAAAGTGATGCAATACCACCTCCACCCAAAGGAACTCAAGGCCAATGAAGGGAGAATGCAAGGCAACGAGCTTGGCAAAGTCGACATGGCTGCAGTAGTGATGAAGGGAGGTCTTGCAAGACTCCAAACTCACAACTTCTATGGTAGAGCAACACATACAAAGATGAAGTTGATGGAGTAAAAATTTGTTGCAATGCTCAATGGAGTTGTGAAAAATTCTCAAGAGAATGCAATGGATTGCTAGAAAGATCAAGAATTTCTAGGAGGATGAAGTGATAATGAAAAGTATGCATTTGAAGGAAGATTAGAAGGGAAAGAGTCATTTTTGGGTTGGCTAGTCAACACAGAGGCGTTACACTTCATGCCCAATGGAGAATGTAACGTCCTTGTGGACACCGGAGGAAAAAAGTTGTCAGGGATGGTAGCGTGCCACACAAACATCCATGCACCACACTTGTGTCCCTAACAAATATTCCCCCACCGACACACAAGACAAATGCCAAGTGGATGGAAGGCAGTGGGTGATGTGAAATTTTGCATTCAAGTTTGATTTTCTAAGGTGAAGGGATGCAAAAGGGGAATTTACACAAGGGGTGAAAATTTTCTCCTATACACAAACCAAGTCCAAAGCTTAGGTTCAGGTCCCCAAGCCTTTTTCTAACTGAAAAACAAGGCAAAAACCCGACCAAAAATTTAAATTTTAAGAACCGGGATGTTGTTTTGTAAATTGAGATCTTGTTTCCTTTTATTTATTATTCCAACCATTGAAAAAGAAACGATATCCTATTTATAAATGGGATTCCAAAATGGGATCTCATTTCTTTTTTGACCATTTTCAATTTAGTGGCAAAATAATACTGCCAATTTTGCAACTTGATAGTGTATGGCCAACAGTGACAATTTCACCTATTTTCTATCAAGTTTTTTCTTTATAGGTCTTCAACTTTCAATTTGAATTTAATTTTTGAAAGGAGGAAACATTGGGATAGTTTTTTAGTGGAATTGTATTCATTTTCTACTTGTTTGAAGGAGGAAAAAAAGATGAAGACTTTCAATATTGACATTAATTTGTGCTTCAGAATTTTGTAATCATAGGATCACAAGCTCGTAATAAGAGGAAAGATAAGAAGGTATTGACCCCTCAAGAAATTGAAACAAAGAGAGAGAAGGAGGAAAAAAGAAAAAGAGATAGAATAATGAGGATTCGATCAATGAATAATGTTGAAGCATCCAATTCCACAACTATTGAAGATAAAAACATTGAGGAGACCATGGTTGTAGACAATGCAAATTTGCAAGAGGTTAATGTGGAAAATAATATAATTATACAAACTAGTCGTGGTATGTCTTCAAAACCCCCTTTCAATGCTATGGAGAATGTTTAAATAGGCACAATCCAGGCATGTCTTCAAAACCACCTTTGAATGAAATGGAAACTTTGTTTGTAGGAGTTTCACAAGAAGCTGGATTTAACAATGTTGACATCGATAACATTCATAGAGATGAATATTTTAGACAAATTATTGTTGAAAATGAAAATGAAAATCATTTTTTTGTTGAAAATGAAGATGAAAATCATTTTGTTTTTCAAAATGAAAATGAAAATCATTTTGCTGTTGAAAATGAAAATGAAAACCATTTTGTTGCTAAAAATGAAAATGAAAATCCTTTTGTTGAAAATGAAAATGAAAACCGTTTTGTTGATAAAATGAAAATGAAAATGAAAATCATTTTGAAGTTGAAAATAAAAATGAAAATCTAGGATGTGATGTTGAAAACGATTTTTTTTTTAATTGAAAGAGATGTTTTGGATAATCTTCCTAGTAAGATTTATTGGAGACAAATAAGAATGCATTCCAATAAATGATACAAATATTTTTTTTATCATAAAAAAAATTCATTTCAATGTCAACTCATGATGCAATTGATGAGAATGTGGAAAATGAGAAAAGTTGTGGAAAATGAGAAAAGTAATGAAAAATTTAGGCATTTTTGTTAAACCAAGAAGAAAAGATCAATCACTAAAACATGCTATGTCTACTATTGCTAGTGCCATTGAGTCTATTGGAAAAAAATGTTAATCTAAAGATAAGAATGCACCAATACAAGGGAGCTTGCATGTTTTTGTCAGTTTTATATTTCAAGAGATCAGGAAGCATATGAAAATACAGAATGGGTTGAAGAGAGGAAGCAAAGATCGTTGACACTTGCATAAGCACATGATCAATATGAAACAATAATTGAAGACAATGGTCAAGTGTTTGCATCAGAAGGCTATGATCATGTTTCAAACCTTATACAAGAAGGTAATTTAATTCAATTTATTTCACTTTATTACTATTTTGTAATACTTTTATTTATTTATATACATATGAATGCATGTATGTAGATTGGTCAAATTATATGGACACGTGCAAGTTATTGAATCAAATTTTATTTGCAAGACATGTGTATGTTGTCATTTCACCTAAGGAGAATGAAGAGGAAACAAAATATTGGTTGGCTAGTTGTGTGGAGACTAAACATAAGTTAATAGCACCTCGAGAAGATGATGATGGCTATCATTATCCAACAGGTTCAGTGATCCCCTTAAGGCATCCCCTTAAGAAAATTTTGATAACAAGTCTTCTATCGCCTTAAGCAAATTTTAATAACTTCTTTGATCCCCTTAAGCAAAATTTGAAAACTTATTGATGATGGCTATCATTATCCAATAGGTTTGATGGTGGTTGTTGGAACTTGGCTATGAAAATACCTAATAAGGAAGAATGGTTTTCCTGCATTTGAAGATTAAGAAACACATAAGAATATTTTACACTACTCACATTTGGTGGTGGAAACAAATATAAAACTAGTGAGGTATTGTGGAAGACTTGCAAATAAAGAGCTATGGACAATTTCTATGGAAGAGCATGAGACAATCATAGATGCGTTACAAAAAAGAGAGGATGTAGATGGTACAATGGAATAAGTAAATATAGGTAAATATAGTTTGTTTTATATTATCCTTTTAAATACATTAAATACATGTTTTGATATTGCTTGTGTGTTATTAGTTGAAATTGATTTAAATTGTACTTTTATATCCTTAAGCCATCATCACATACTTTAAGACAAAAAGGAGAGTACATGTAGATTCAACCTAGAAAACATGGAATACTTGGTAAAAATAGGTAATTATTAGTTAAAATATATTTAAATACATGTTTTGATTATATATTGATATTGCTTGTACATTAATAGTTAAAAATGATTTATTGTCCTTTTTTGTATCCTTAAGCCATCATCACATTGATCTCATACTTGAAACAAAAAGGAGAGGATGCAGATTCAACCTACACACATATGTGGAATACTTGTAAATACAAGTATAAGCTGTGTATATAGATAGTTTTATATAAATTAAAATACATGTTTTGATGATTTCATTTATATTGTTTGTATCATTTTGATATCAGGTGATGCGAAGACCTACTACATTCCCCACAAGTTTCAGATTTTTCTTGAGATGACATAGCCACATTTTATAAACATTGTTTTGAGTTGGCGTATATGCACATACACAATTACACAATTACACATTTTGTACAATTTTTTATACATGTACATACATAATTATACTCTACACTTTTATATATCAAAATCAATATTCCATATTTTTTTTCGTTAAATGTGCATGTTTTCCTACTTCGAAACTTTAAATTTGATTGTATAATCACTAAATATCATGTATATTATTTTTAAATTTGGTTGCTTTGGGAAACTTCACCAAATTTTAATAACTTATTGATCCCCTTAAGACATCCTATTATGACATAAATTAAATTAACATAATTAACACTATTTTTGTATAGAATGTGATTGTTATGATGAGTCATCCTAAATTCTAATACTTAATTATATCAATTGTGATTAAATATGAGACATGTACTCTGAAGTATTTAATCCCCTTAAGATGTCCTATTAGGACATATCCTAAATATTTATACTTATTATATCATTTATTATGATGAGTCACCCTAAAGTCTAATACTTAATTATATCAATTGTGATCCAACATGAGACATGTACTTTGAATTATTTTATCCCCTTAAGAAGTCTTATTACGACCCCTTAAGACATCCTATTACGACATAAATTATATTAACATTAAGATTATTTTTGTATAACTTGTATGATTGTTATGATGAGACATCCTAAATTTTGCTACTTAATAATATCAATTGTGATTAAATATGAGACATGTACTTTGAAGCATTTTATCCCCTTAAGACGTCCTATTAGGACATATCCTAAATATTTATACTTAATTATATCATTTGTTATGAAAAATCACCCTAAAGTCTAATACTTAATTATATCAATTGTGATTAAATATGAGACATGTACTTTGAACTATTTGATCCCCTTAAGTATTTTTTAGTTCTTTGATAAGTTAATTCCTTGACTATGAAACACTAAATTTGTAAAGTACAAATATTTAAATGTCCTATTAATTTCAAATTTAATTTCATATTGATGTCCTATTAATGTCTTGACTATGAATCTTTTGTAAAGTACAAATATGTCCTATCAATTTCATATTAATTTCACATAAAATGCATAAATGCACATGTGTAAATTACTATTTAACAATAATAGACCATAAAATACTAAAATTAATAAAATCCATAAAATAATATATTAATTCCATGAGAAACAATATACATAGTCCAAGAAATAATCATATACATCCCATGAAATAATCTAACTCATACCGTCTCTATAATAAAGAGACCTCTTCACACCATGCGAACTACCCAGATGACCTAAATCACTTTGTACAAGAAAAAGAAAGTTGAAATTAGATGTAAGACAATTAAAAATGATTTAATGATAATTTAATTTATAATTTATCATAAAATTAAATTACCATGTGAGGATGATTTGCATGCTCTAGTGCACCTAGACCTGTCTCTACATGCTCTAAATCAATCGACATACAAGAGAAAGAAAGTTGAAATTAGATGTAAGATGATTAAAAATTATTTAATTCAATTTAATTTATAATTTATCATGTTTAAATTGTACCGTAAGAGGTTGTTGTGCATCCTCTGTTCTAGGACCTATCTCTACATGCTCAGCTATAGGACATGTCTCATACAATAAAAGAAAAATAATTTAACATGTATGAGCATATATATGTATTAAATTTGAAATTTAATTTGAGTTATTCACAATGTATAATTTGTAATTGACTTTAAATATAATCAAAAATTTAAATTACCATGTGAGGCTACAGTACATGTCCTGGTTGAGGTGGTGTGACCTCATCAAGGTAGAAAGTGGCACCAACAAAGTCCTACAAGGTCAAATTTAAAGCACATGTGTACTTGAATTAGGTTAAAATATATATATTCAAGTATGCATACATTGTGTAGAATTTTTTTTAAACAACCTAAAATTCAGATGTCTCCTGAATTATTGCCACATCAAATGTGTGTCTGATCCCCATTCTCATGGTTGTGTCAACCTACATGCATATACATAACACTTATAATATTTACTTGTACATGCACGTTTGATATATAGTGAATTCAAAATACAAAATTGTAAGTATAGTAACTTTAAATAATTTACAATATACATGTACCTGCACCTCATGTAAGATGCCCAAAAATGGAGGAGCGCTCGACAAACCCTCAGGTGGAACTGACGTGGAAGTCGATTGACTCCCCTAAACCAACATAAATATTTAAAACATATGTTCATGATTGAATTACAAAGTAAAAATTCAAGTTAAAAATTATTTCATATTATTTTAAAAATTGAAATCAAAATATACCCCATAAGGGTTGTCGAATTCCACTAGTGTCGACATAAAAAATCAAGGAGAAAATGATGCCCCTATGGTCAATGGGCCATCTACACCAAACATTTTGATTGTTAAAACATTGCAATTTTTTTTTAATATATATGTTCATTAAAAACACATGTGCTTAAAAAATTCTTGTAAATTCAACATGTACATGCATATTTATACCTATGTCAAAATGTCTATAGGGTAATGCTCTGTAGTAAGAAAACCAATGTATGAACTGATGCCACCAAATTCTCCACCAGAATCTCCATGTCCATCTGAACTAGGTGTAGCCTGATTAGGTCCATAGCATACTTGATGACAACTGGTACATACATGGGGATGGCTTAAGGGGATAAATTTTGGTGAAGTTTCCCAAGGCAACCAAATTTCATTAAGTTAAAATTATACTATTTTTAAAATGTACATTTAGGATACATAATTAATAACATATGGTGGTTTAAAAGGGGTCCTAAGTATCTAGTTTTAAAGGGAACTATGGCTTAACTATCCTAGGACAAAATGATGGCTTTAAGATTTAGGGTTTAGGGTTTAAGGTTTAATCCCCTTAAACCATTTTCTTAAAAATACCCTTAAACCATTCAATATAAATGACCTAATTGAATACAAATGAAAAAATACTAAAGACTCACTTATATCTAAGGCATGTTACAAATGAAAAAACAAATAATTGTTAATGTGATGTGAAATCTCATCAAAAATTACATTAAATTAGGATAAATTATGATGGCTTAAGGGGTCATAATAGGATGACTTAAGGGGATCTAAGAATGAAGTTCCTAGGACAAAATGATGGCTTAAGGGGATAAAATTTGGCGAAGCTTCCCAAGGAAACCAAATTTCATTAAGTTAAATATATATTATTTTTTAAAATGTACATTTAAAGGATGTAATTAATAATATATGATGGCTTTTAAGGGATCCCAAGTATAGTTTTAAAGGGATCTATGGCTTAACTGTCCTAGGATAAAATTATGGCTTTAGGGTTTAGGGTTTAATCCCCTTAAACCATTTTCTTAAAAATCCCCTTTTAAACCATATTTAAATATATAAAGTAAGGAGTTGTTCTAATTCAAATATCTATATAAAAATTAATTATGATAACATTGTGATAGTAGTTTTTTATGTTGATGATCATGTTATCATCAATATTGAAGCCAAATAAACTCAAAACAATTCTAAAAAATTCAAAATGTGTGACTGTAATCCATCATAGATATGTACCTATAAAATTAGAATTAAAAAAAACACCTATTAAAAAGTCAATACAATATTAATTAATAGATTATTTAAAATTTCTTACTATTTTTTTATCTCATCATTATACTATTATATTCATAAATTGAACACTAAGAATACCCATACAACTAGATTCTTTATATATATATATTAAGTTAAATATATATTATTTTTTAAAATGTACATTTAAAGGATGTAATTAATAATATATGATGGCTTTTAAGGGGTCCTAAGTATAATTTTAAGGGGATCTATGGCTTAACTATCCTAGGATAAAATTATGGCTTTAGGGTTTAGGGTTTAATCCCCTTAAACCATTTTCTTAAAAATCCCCTTTTAAACCATATTTAAATATATAAAGTAAGGAGTTGTTCTAATTCAAATATCTATATAAAAATTAATTATGATAACATTGTGATAGTAGTTTTTTATGTTGATGATCATGTTATCATCAATATTGAAGCCAAAATAAATTCAAAACAAACTAAGTATATCAAAACAATTCTAAAAAATTCAAAATGTGTGACTATAATCCATCATAGATATGTACCTATAAAAAATTAGAATTAAAAAAAACACCTATTAAAAATTCAATACAATATTAATTAATAGATTATTTAGAATTTCTTACTATTTTTTTATCTCATCATTATACTATTATATTCATAAATTGAACACTAAAAATACTCATCCAACCAAATTCTTTATAAAATATCCATCCAAGGTCAAATTCTTTATAAAAAAAAGATCATTGTCAGTGTGAACTGCAAAATTCAATAAAATTCAATAAGATCATTATCTTAATAAAGTGTTACAACTCTCTACTGCATCTCTTCATTTCTCTATGTTTTCCTTTTCAGAATAGGACTATCTCCTATCCTCTAGCCATTGTTGATGCTTGTCTAAGTCCACATCAATGGACCTAACAACATCAACAATATTTTGCATCGTCAAATGTGGTGGAATACATTCTTCATTCTAAATAGAATTGATTTGATCTTGAATGGATCTAACATTCACATTGATCTATGCTCACAAGTGAGCACCATTGGATGCAGGTGGTGGAGGTGGGGGCTTATGAGGTGGAGTGGGTGGAGGTGGAGGTGGAGGAGGTGGAGATGGAGGTGGATTACGGATATCGTCAATATTGAATTGATCCATGATCTAGATATAAGTGAACCTGCATTAAATTTTTAATTTCAAAATGTAAGATACATGTTTAAAAATCCCCTTAAACCATTCAATATAAATGACCTAATTGAATACAAATGAAAAAATGTGTAAGGCTCATATGCATGTCTAAGGCATGTAAATGAAAAAATAAATAATTGTTAATGTGATGTGAAATCTCATTAAAAATTACATTAAATTAGGATAAATTATGATGGATTAAGGGGTCCTCATAGGATGGCTTAAGGGGGTCTATGAATTAAGGTCCTATGACAAAATGATGGATTAAGGGTAACCAAATTTCATTAAGGTCCTAGGACAAAATGATGGCTTTAGGGTTTATGGTTTAGAGTTTAGGGTTTAGGGTTTAGGGTTTAGGGTAATAGGATGGCTTAAGGAGATCTATGAATTAAGGTCTTATGACAAAATGATGGCTTTAAGGTTTAGGGCTTAGGGTTTAGGGTAATAGGATGGATTAAGGGTATCTATGAAGTAAGGTCCTAGATAAAAAAATTGATGGCTTAAGGGGATAAAATTTGGTGAAGTTAAAGATAGTGCTTCTAGCTTTAACTATTTTTTTTTACATCAATGTCAAACTAAGTACACAGTAAATCATGAAGCACTATCTTTCTCAACTCTATGTGTTTTCTATAAGTTAATATTTTAAAGTGTTATAAAAAGGTTGAAATGTTCTATAAATTATTATTGGTTGAGCTACTCATGATATAAATACAATGTTAGTTGCATTTTGAAGCATAAAAGGCTTCCAAAATGAGTTCCTTCCAAATAATGGACTTGCTAGAACTTGAAAATGTTGAAGCTTGGGTGGCCCTTGGAATAATGGACTTGCAAGTTAGTGAAAAAGATAGTGTTTGTGAAGGAATATAGAATATGTGTAGAGCCTTTGAATTATATCCATACTATGAAATGTCATTGAATCATTTAGCAAACCATTTTTTCTTCAAAGAAAAATATTTTTTTGTGGAACAGTTGATTGAGCTAGCTCTTGTTTCGACTGACCACCCTCTCATGAAATATCATTCATATTATAATCTTGCATGATCTTATCATGAGAAGCCTTCATCCTCCCCTTCCATGAGAAGCCTCTCTTGAAATTTTTGAGGCCTTAACACCCCTAGCAAGAGGAAGGTGGGAAGGCTCTAGTCTATAGTTTAATCACTAAATATTGAATGTATATTATCGTTAAATTTGGTTGCCTTGGGAAATTTCACCAAATTTTGAGAACTTATTTGATCCCCTTAAGACATGTCATATTAGTACCCGTTAAGACATTGGTTTAGGGTTTAGGATAATAGGATGGCTTAAGGGGGTCAATGTTTTTGATTCATCACATATGCAAAAACATTAGTTTATGAATGTTTTTAAATTTATGAATAGATTTTATATTTCCTTAGATAACTTCTATGATCAAGGAGTTAAGTACACAACATAAATTATCCCATTTTTGACAATTTAGGATAGTCTCTATGGTCTACCCTTGAATTTATAGAAATACATATATTTAAAGAAAATTAAAATGTGTCTTGACAAATTGTTCAAGATAGATCTTAAAATGGTTGTTGAATCCTTGATTAGTATTGGTAATTTCTATTCCTTCCCTAATCATCTTCGAATTCTATGATTAAAAGGAGTGGAAAGATAACCTTTGACCATATTTGGATTGATTTTCTATAGACAAGGCAATCATCCATAGTAAATTTGAGGGTTGTTAAGCATGAGCATAGGGTAAAATGATTCATTGATCCTAAACTAGTTATACTATTCTTGGAGAAAAGGTCAACAAAACCCTTGAGAGGTGAGAAATGTAGGTGTAGGGTTTACAAGAGTGATACAAGGCACCACTTAAAATTTTAAGAGTATTTGTAATGCAATCACCTATGGAAGGAGAAAGTTATTTATTTATTGGGGAGAAAGTGATTGAATTAACCTCACCATAATCATATGAAGAGGTGCAACACAATTCATTTCAAATAGATTAAATATTTTATTTAGATATATTATATTCTTACACACACTCATGGACATATAAATTATAACATATATCTAAAATCTTTTTATTTTCTCTACATTTTTTAATTTAATTTTTACTTTTATATCTATTTAAGATAACACTTGGATGAAATAAATCTAGCCTAAGATAAATCAATCCTCTATCTCTCTTCTCCCAAAGGGTTTCTTTATCATTAGTTTTCTTTTAGCTTCAACTTGGGAATTTATTTAGAATAATGGACCCCAGTTTCATGGTAGATATGGATTAATTTTAAGTCATTGGAAACCATTCTTAAATTTTTGTTTGAGTCTAGATCACTAATGTCACCATTTAGATTTGGTTTTGAAACATTCCTTGCATATGCCAATAGAAAAAATGGTTCAATTGTTGGCTAAGAAGGTGGGAGGTTTTTGTCTCAATTCAACTTTTATCTTCAACAAGTTATATTGATTGGTTTGATTCCAAATTGATTGATTTGATCAAATTTTAGGTGAACCTTGTGATTTTTTTAAACCTAATTCATGAACATGAGGTTCAAGGATTAATTCAGTAGAAAACCATATGTATGTTAATATGTAAGAGACTAAGTGCTTGTTAATATGCAAATGAAATATAATTTCCATAAATTGAAATATTCAAGAATACAGATTTAAAACATATTGACAATGCAAATGATTTTTTTCCATTTTGAAATGTTCAAGCAATGAGATTTAAAACATAAAGCGATGCAAATAATTTATTTTCCATTTTTCAGATATTCAAGCAATCAGATTTAAAACATGTAAAGCAATGCTTGAATTACACCCTGAAAATTTCTTGGTTTTCAAATGCAATTTTTTTTGTTTGATTTTGTGATGCCCCTCAATTTGCTTATGTTCAGACAGTATTTTGGATTTCATCTAGACTATGTGATGTTGTTTGTTGACTCTATGTTACTGCTTGTTAGATATTATACTCTATTAGATTCTATTCAAACATGGTGACATTTTGATGTGGTGATGTTGAGACTGTTTGATAGCATTATGATGTTAGCCTAGTGATATTGTAGACATTATGATATTAGAGACATGCTAATGTGATATCTGGTGTCCTTATTTATATCATGCTTTGCAGATTAATTAATTGTTTATTTGATATGATGCATATTATGTTATTTTAGATGTATGCACTCATGAGTTGATAATAGATGTTGTGTGTCGGTGATGGGGACAGTGTCACATCACTTGCTTATGAGTGCCCTGGGACTCTGTGATTTCCCCATCACGGTGTGATTGATTATTTCTATATGCACATGTTCGATACCTTCTTCTGTTGCAGGCTACAGGTACGGGGCGTCAACTCCACCTGTTCATCAGGTCTGAGAGTGCCAGAGCCCAATGGAGTTGTTATTCAAAGGTTACATTGGGTCCCCCACTTTGAGCCATTTTCCTTTTAAAGGATGAATCACTGTTGTCGCTCCTAGTCAGTAAGTCTTTCGTACCATTTCGTTTCTGTGTGCTCATCTAACTTATGTCATGTTTTCATTTGATTTTTGTTGGCTGATCCTGGTGTCATGCTTGAGTCTTGAACTTGGTTGATTACTCCATTTTATTTTGGGTGTCAAATTTTGAAGGCTTGGCTAATGATATAAAAGTATAATTAAAATTTAAGGATTAAATTAAATCAATTATAGAATTAAATTTCATCAAGAATAAATATTTAAATAGAATATTTAGATAATACACAAGTATAAATAAACGTCTGCTTACATAAATAAAATATATATATATATATATATGTATGTATGTATGTATATATACATATATATAATTTTGCATAAATGAATTATAAAAGAAATTTAATATAATAAATTAATAAATAAATAATGTGGTATGTGCAAAGTGAAATTTAAAAACGCAAAATTAAATCAAATTGAAGTGGGAAAAGAAGGAAATATGAAGTAGTGGTGGAATCAAAATAGTTACAAGAGTTAATTAAAAGTGGTAGAGGACTGGAGAGGGGCACTTGGTTTTATTGCTCCTGGAGAAAAGAAAAAACTAATTTAGTTTTCTTTGTGAAGCTTGCCATGAAATTTTTGGGGGTTCTGGAGGGTTTTGAGCATTCTTGTAGAGATTTTCCAGCTGAGAATTGGGTTAAGAAGAGCCAGAATCTGTGTTTGAAGGTTGGTACATTTGGTTTGGAGCTATAAATTCAACCATCAGCCCAATTCTTCAAGTCTGTCAAGTTCTTTTCTCAAAAGAATTTTGCCTCTATTTTCTGGAAAAGTATGCTTGTTAGAAATAATGCAAAATTTTGTTTGAATGTTTGTGTGGAAACAATGTTAATCTAGACTTTTGTAGATTGAGTTGAATTTTTAACTAAAGTATTAAAAAAAAATTGTATACCCCTATTGATCTTCAAGTTACAAATTTCAAAGGGAACCGAATCGCAGTCCCTGTAGATGCGTAGTTTAATGTTATGACAAATAGAATTTAAAAACAATGTAGACCTGTTGTTTTTAGCCGCCTATACTCTTTTAATCTTCTATGGAGATTTTATAGGTTGTTGAATTCAATCCTTGTAACTGGGAAGCTTTCCTACTTTCGACCTTATTAAACTTGTCATTATTCTTTTGAGTGAGTAGGGGTGGTGTAGCCCTAAATAATTCTTCGTTTTATCATATATTTTAACACATATTGTTCTTTTGGGGTTAAATTTTGCTTCTCTTAGACAAAACTTTATGTACGTACCCATAATTTGTACATCTTGAATGTAAGGAGTGTTATAGAGTCGCACACTTAAGAGTTAGATTGAAATCTTTAAAGGGCATTGCCCTGACTCTACCAGATTATCCTTTCACTTTTGGTTAGCAGTACTTCCTTTACTGTGTCCATAGTACTGTTGTTCATTATGGGATAGCTTCGTTTATCTTAAATTTCTTAAGTATCCTATGAAACTTTAAGTATTGGCATTTTCCAGATCCCAATATTTAATTGTTGTTAGTTCTTTGCAATACTTTGTTCTTTTCATCGGGATTTTCTTTTAGGAGATGGATATTTCATCATTTCGATCTGGGTGAATAAGAGTCTTTAGTTGTACTTCATCTATACTGGAATTTATGGACTATATCATGAGCAACATATGCATGTTTAATTGTTTCAAAAAATTTCTGAAGGCCACTAGCTGGAATTGAAACGCATGCATAAATTTGCCCTAAAACTATTAAAATGTTCATGCAATGCAATTCGACTTCTGGAGTTATCATTTGTTTTGATCTGTCTATGGCGTGGAGACTTGAGCCTTGCACCTAAAGCAACTTTTTTCCAGTCTTCTTACTAAATTCCACAACCTCCCCTTCCCTATATGTGTTGATGTAGGTTGCAACATACTAGATGCTTGGAAGCGAATTATTTGTTGCATATTGGCCCTTTTTATTTCAGCAATTGTTTATGTTGGTTTTCTTTATAGCTATTATGTAATTATTCTACACTTTAGATTGCTTAAAACTCTGTTTGGGGTGACAGCTAAATTAGTTTCAGTCAATTCGGTGTGTTGAGCTAATCGAATCTTTCCTTGTTGAGTCATAAGTATAGGAAATTCTTTTATAACTAACAGTAGTGAATGGGTGTCATCTTGTAGGATGATCTTTCCCTGATAAGGGATTGGCTGCATGCTAAATGGTAACTTTAGTGATTATCCAGCCCTTCACTTCTACCAAAATTTCAATCGAACCATAATTCATAAATGATGAGTCCAACTAACCACCAATAAGTTAGATCTGTGCATGGAAGCTATGTCTCGGTTACAATTAAAATGTATGCTATGTGAACAAGCACATAACCAGGTCTTCCCTTCCTAACCAAACTTAACTTACCATTACAATCTTTTTATTTGATATGTATAAGTGTATATAATCATTTATATATAAATATTGAGTCTATCGATATGTTAAGAAGTTGTAGATTCTGGTGGTAATGAATAGATTATTTAGTAAGACTTCTGCTTACCTTTATAATTTTCAATTTATCTTAATTTAATAAATAAATATGTATATATTAATTTATATAGATATATACATATATATGTGTACGATTGGTATATTTACAATATTTTTGGAATCATGACATGTACGTCAATTATGTAAATTCATCTTAATGAAATGAATTCAACTTTGAAAGATGATTTAAAGATATTAAGACTTGAAAGTTAAATAAAATCTCATTGAGATTAATTAAGGTAATGCACCATAAAGGGAATGCCATTGAGGATGAATAATTGACTATGATCATGAAATGAATACATTGTAACACAAACTAGTCTTCTTGAACTCGTTTGGTATATTGTGGTAGTGTTGGTAGTGGTTGGTTTGGAGTTGAAAAGAGTGTGGAATGAATCGTGGATTTTTTTTCATCTTAAGTTATTTTGTGATTAGGACTTAAAGCTTCCAGAGGATAGTGTGGTTTAGACTTGATGGCTTAATTGACTAATGGTGTATGGAGAATTTGTGTTTTATTATGTCCATGATGGCCTTTTTCCTTGCACGTTATTTTTCCTTGTGATTGTTTCCATGGATTTTGTGAGTGGGATGCATGATACCTCATAATGTGATACATTGGTGTTTTGTGTCATGCAAGTGGGTTGATTTTCAATTTTTAGTGGTTTTGGGCTCAAAGTAGGGGAGTGGCTTCCAATGGTTGTCGGTGCACAAAGGGGTGCCTGGATAACCCATGTGAGAGTTTGTAAATAAGTGATAACATTAAAATTAACTAGGGGGATTGGGTAGTTAAAAAACATTAATCAAGATAAGAATGTACCCCGCTCAACCTCAAGTGCTCGTTTAGGCTTGAGGTGAGATGGGAAGGCCTAGAATGGCATAATCGACTACTTCATCTCCATGAGAAGTAGTTCGATTCCACATAGTTGGCATGAGGGGCCAGAGTTTGGTAGAGGTTACCAAGATAACCCAAGGATGGGGGTTGGGGCCTAGGAAGAGCTACCTAGATAACCTATGTCAATTTATGTGATGACACTTCCCCTATGATAACCATGAGTGTTCTTTACTTGTTGTTTTACCTTGTGTATCTACGTGCCTCTAGAAGTATGGTCTTTGATGTTGTTGATGTTCTTGTTGATGTGATCATTTTTTGTTGTGAATGTTATCTACCCTGTGTTACCCAGTCTTGTCTATCAATTGGTGGGGCCTTTTGTAACCTCCTAGCATGGGGGATGAATCTCTGGATTCACGTGGTTGGGTGGAATGTGTAACGTTCTCCATTGGGTCCCCCTTATGTTCATGATGTGGCGATTCAGTATTGTCTTCAGTATTGTAGCTATACTTGGGGTTTGATCAATGTACTTGTAATATGTATTGTATTTGGTCATGTAACATGTATTCTATTGTTGAGTACTCCTCGCTAGATACAAGGAAGTATCATTGTACAAATGTATATGTAAACTCACTTGATGTATCACTTGTATATAAGGAATTTTGTAATCAGTGACAATGTACTTGTTATTTGAAATGAAAGATCAATTATTCTTTTATGTAATGATAGATGTTTCACATGGTTCTTTTGTTAATATGTAATGAGTTAGTGACATGTTTATTGATACTTAGTGTTTAACTGTTAATAAGTTATTTGGGTTTTGTAATTTGGATAATGGTAACTAAGTAATGTGGTCATGCACCCTAGGGGACTTAGGAAAATAATTTACATGATGTTCAAATTTCACTGTGCAATATGCACTTTAAAAAAAAATTGTCCTTTTTTTGTAGGATATGTTTTGTCCTCTAGGGTTCTCGGCGGGGTGTTACACATGGTATCAGAGCCCAAGTTCAAACACTGGGTACTCTGGGAATAAAAAATAGCCCATTAAGTTGTCTTAGATGTTTAGTTTGAAGTTTAGTCTTTCCTTATTGACCTCATCTAATACCCTGACTTGTTTGTGTAGGATCATGCCTAGGAGACGGGGTAGAGGTCAAGGGAGAGGCAGAGGTCGAGGTGGTGGTCATGGGGCCAATCATCCAGACTCATGTCCATAGAGTTCTCATGAGTCAGATCATGAGTAGCATCAAATTTCTCAAAACAACCAGGGTGGTGTAGGTTAGAATGTGGGTCATCCTGGGATGGAGGGCGCTCAGTTGCACCAATTACTAGAGGAGGTTCTTGCTCGACTTGGTTTGATGTGGGAAGGAGATCAGTTAGTGATTCGGGAGAGAGAGAGATCTCCCAGGAGGAGGGAGTTAGTTGTTAATCAAGATGTTGTTTTAGCTAGTCACATGAGGGACTTACTTCATGTACGTCCCCTGACATTGATGGATTAGGTAGTGGACTTGAGGCAGAGACCTAGCTTATCGATCTAAACCGATGTTTTGTGATGCACCCATATTTTAGTAATACCAAGGCTAGATGCATCATTATGAATCTTTGTGGGTTTTCTTCCACATGGTGGCATCTTGAGGAGCAGAAGCTCCACCTAGATATTGACTCAGTGTCATGGGAAATGTTCCTTGAGCGGTTCAGAGCTCGATTTTTGTTTGACCATTGGCGATAGTGCTGAGTAGACGAGTTTCATGAGTTTAGACAGTTGGCTATGTTAGTGGAACAATATGAGAGGAAATTCTATGAACTTAAGTAGTATGTTGGTATTGGTGATGACGAGGGCATACTAGTACAACATTTCATCCGGGGCTTAAATGCCCGCATCAGTGGTGGAGTTCGGGTGTTCCAGTCAAAGACCATGGAGGTAGCCATGGAAAAGGCTCAGATTGTTGAGGAGAATCTAGCCATGGCCTTAGGTGGACAGACGAGGGTTCAGATTAGTAGTGCACCTCTGGCAGGGTACAGTTCTCGTGGTGGATAGTCACAATCAGCAAGTCCATCTAGGAGTCATCAGGCACCCTCTAAGGGTGGCCAACAGCAGCAGTAGCAGCCTTCACAATTTAAACATAAGAATTCTCGATCCTGTCAGGATGATAGATCTCAATCCAAGAGAGACAGAGATAGGAATTGGAGGTGGATGAAACATTACCGCTCTAAAAAACTAGCCTAGAGTTCTCAGTCTACATTTAACAGGGGTAGTGTTTAGCAATCTAGTGCACCACCTAGTAGTAGGGGTTTTGGCAGAGGTACAGGGTGATTTTCATGTGAACAGTAGGGTCATATTGCACACCGATGTCCTCAAAAGGGCACTACTGGATTTTCTCAGAGACCTATGGCATCAGAGCCAACCATTGGGGATGATGGTAGATCTCACTGAGTTTTTGTGGCGGTTGACAACCGCCAGGCTGAGCACCATGGGACAGTAGTTGAGACATCAGGTGTGTTACAGGGTGGTATAGTTTTTATACTTTTTGATTCAGGAGCTTCATACTCCTTTATTTCTCCCTCTGTTGTAGCAAGATGTGGACTAGTGGTTGTAAAGCAAGATGATAGATGGCAGGTTGAGTTAGCTTTTGGTGCTAAGGTTGCAACTAAGTCACTTGTTTGTGGTTGCATATTAAGGATTGGATCTCTTGACACCATGATTGACTTGTGAATCATTCCTCTGGGGTCTTACAATATTGTGTTAGGTATGGATTGGTTAGAGGCCCATAGAGTAGTCATAGATTGTCACCGCAAGTCAGTGAAGTGTATTGATAATTTGGGCCGAGAGGTTGAAGTAGTCGGGATTCAGAGACCTATTTCTTTGAGGATGATCTCAACCATGTAGTTGAGAAGGTGTGTGCGGAAGGGTTGTCAGTTATTTGTAGTGACAGTCAATGATTTGGAGTTAGGAGAGAGTCTGGAGGAGGTATAACTTGATAGTCACCCCATTCTTAGATAGTATGCCGATGTGTTTCCTAGCAAAATTCCAGGGATGCCACCTAAGCACGACATCAACTTTAAGATTGATCTTGTGCCTGGAGCTGAGCCCATTTCATGAGCTCCTTACCAAATGACCACTCAAGAGCTTAAGGAGCTTCGATTATAGCTTGAGGAGTTATTAGAGAAGGGATTCATTCATCCTAGTGTTTCTCCTTGGGGAGCACCAGTGATTTTTGTGAAAAAGAAGGACGGGTCCCTTCGATTGTGTATAGAATACCGACAGTTGAACAAGGTGACAACAAGGAACAAATATCTATTGCCAAGGATAGATGACTTATTTGATCAAATTAAGGGTGCTAGAGTATTCTCAAAGATTGATCTGAAATCAGGTTATCACCAACTAGGCATCTTTGATCCGGATATACATATAACTACATTTCGTACTCGATACAGTCACTACGAGTTCACAGTGGTGTCATTCGGGTTAATGAATGCACCCTCGGTGTTTATGAGTCTGATGAATGGTGTGTTTCACACCTACTTGGATCAGTTTTTCTTGGTATTCCTAGATGATATATTGATCTATTCTAGGACTGTGGAGGAGCATGAAGATCACTTGAGACAAGTGCTATAGTGCTTGAGAGAGAATCAGTTATATGCTAACTTTTCGAAGTGTGAGTTCTTCAAAACAGAGGTGAAATATCTAGGACATGTCATATCTGGTGAGGGCATTGCAGTTGATCCTTCCAAGATCCAAGTGATTATTGATTGGCCAGCACCTACTAATGTGTCTAAGGTTTGCAGTTTTATGGGGTTGTAAGGCTACTACAGGTGATTTGTACAGGGGTTTCAAAGATAGCACACCCTATTACTTCTCTTCAGAGTAAAGGGAAGAATTTTTTTTGGTCAGAGCAGTGCGAGGTAGAATTTTAGACTCTCAAGGAGAGGTTGACCAGTGCTCCGATCCTAGTCATTCCTGATCCTTCTAGGGATTTTGTAGTGTGTACAGATGCTTCCTTGGAGGGTATAGGAGCTATGTTAATGTAGGAGGGATGCGTGATAGCCTTTGAGTCTCACAAACTCAAGGATCATGAATTGAATTACCCTACACATTACCTTGAGCTAGCCATAGTAGTACATGCTTTGACGAGATGGAGGCATTTCCTTTTGGGACATATATTTGAGCTACACACTGATCACTGTAGTCTACATACATCTTTACGCAGCCCAATCTGAATGCCAAGAAGAGTTGTTGGAAAAGAAAATGTAGTTGCAGATGCACTTAGTAGGCAGAGGCATGAGTTATCGACAGTGATTCTTAGTGTGGATTTGAGGAATTGAATACTTTTTGCACTTCCTTCAGATGTTTGGTATCAGGAGGTGAGGGCTGAGGTGGAGTCGGGTAGAGCCTTAGAGGGAAAGTTTGCAGGATACTCCCTCGAGTCAGACAGTCTCTTGAGGCATTTGGGCTGAATTTATGTACCTTCCACTGGTGATCTTCACTCTTTGATCAGGTTAGAGGCACATCGAGCACTGTATTCAGCTCATCCCGGTGTAAAAAAGATGCATGTTGATCTTTGATAGCTATAATTTTGGGCCAGTATGAGGAGAGACATTGCTGATTTTGTGTCCAAATGTCTTGAGTGCCAGAGAGTGAAGGCAGAACACCCGCATCCTACAGGACTTTTGCAGGCTCACTTGGTTCCATAGTGGAAATGGGACATTATCTCAATAGATTTCATAGTTGGTTTTCCTGTTTCTTTGCGACGACACGATGCCATTATGGTCACGGTGGATAGGTTGATGAAGGTGGCTCACTTCTCTCCTGTCCATTCCTCTTATAACGCTTCATCAGTGGCCAGAGTGTTCATGGAGGACATTATTAGATTACATGGTATACCTAATCGGATCATTTCAAATAGTGACCCTGTATTTACTTTAGCACTTTGGACGTCCCTACAACATGCTTTGGGGACTCAGTTGAATTTTAGTTCAGCGTATCATCCAGAGACAGATGGGAAGACCGAGAGGGTCAATCAGATTCTCAAGGACATGCTTCAGATGTACGTCATGGATCAACAAACACGATGGGAGGACTACCTATATCTGGTAGAATTTGCATACAATAACAGTTATCATAGTTCTATTGGCATGCCTACCTTTAAGGAGTTGTATGGTCATCCATGTCGGACACTGTTGAGTTGGGACTGTTTGGAGGATAGAGTTTTATTGGGTCCATAGATGCTTCAGAAGATGGAGCAATAGGTGGTTTGGATCAGGGAGCATTTGGTAGTAGCTCAGGATAGACAAAAGAAATATGTCGATGCTCATAGGCTGGATCGTCAATTCTCCATTGGTGACCAAGTTTTCCTACGTGTGCATTCGTGAAAGAGTCTAATCCGCTATGGAAAGGGCTCTAAGCTCACACCGCATTTTGTTGGACCTTTTGAAATCTTGGAGAGGATTGGACTTGTAGCGTACCGTCTTGCTTTGTCGCCCAGTCTCTTGCGCATACATGATGTATTTCATGTTTCAGTACTTAGACCATATTACCCTGATATATCTCACATCCTCGATTAAAATGCATTGCAGGTAGAGGACATGTAGCTAGCTTTAGAGCCCATAGGCATCACTCAACATAGGAGGCTCACACTTAGAGGACGAGACATAGAGTAGGTTAGGGTCTAGTGGGATCCGAACGATGAGGCTTCGGCTACCTGGGAGGATGCTTCCAGGATGAGGGAGCTTTATCCGCATCTATTTATAGGCTTCCAGGAGTAAGCCTAGTCCTAGGGGGGGAGGATGTGATGCCCCTCAGTTTGCTTATGTTTAGATAGTATTTTGGATTTCATCTAGACTATGTGATGTTGTTTGTTGACTCTATGCTACTGCTTGTTAGACATTATACTATGTTGGTTTCTATTTAGACATGGTGACATTTTGATGTGTTGATGTTGAGACTATTTGATAGCATTATGATGTTAGCCTGGTGATATTGTAGACATTATGATGTTAGAGACATGTTAATGTGATATTTGGTGTCCTTATTTATATCATGTTTTGTAAATTGGTTAATTATTTATTTGATATGATGCATATTGTGTTATTTCAGATATATGCGCTCATGAGTTGATAATAGATGTTGTGTGTCGATGATGGGGACAGTGTCGCATCACTCGCTTGTGAGCACCCTGTGACTTTGTGATTTCCCCATCATGGTGTGACTGATTATTTCTATATGCACATATTCGACACCTTGTTTTGTTGTAGGCTACAGGTACATGGCATCAACTCCACCTATTTATCAGGTCTGAGTGTGCCAAAGCCCAATGGAGCTATTGTTCAAAGGTTACACTAGGTTCCCCACTTCTAGCCATTGTCCTTTTAAAGGATGAATCACTGTTGTCACTCCCAGTCAGTAAGTCTTTGGTATCATTTTGTTTTTGTGTGCTCGTCTAACTTATGTCATGTTTTGGTTTGCTTTTTGTTGACTGATCCTGGTATCATGCTTGAGTGTTGAGTTTGGTTGATTACTCCATTTTATTTTGGGTGTCAAATTTTGAAGGCTTGGCTAACGATATAAAAGTATAATTAAAATTTAAGGATTAAATTAAATTAGTTATGGAATTAAATTTCATCAAGAATAAATCTTTAAATAGAATATTTAGATAATACATAAGTATAAATAAACATGTGCTTACATAAATATTATATATATATATATATGTGTATATATATACATATATATATAGGTTTGCATAAATGAATTATAAAAGAAATTTAATATAATAAATTAATAAATAAATAATGTGGTGTGTGCAAAGTGATTTTTTTTTTCCAAAAGTGGCAAGCCACTATATTTTTATTAATATTAAAATATATATTTTTACAAAATCCTGGTTCAGGTGGACATATTGGCGGGAAAGAACCAGGAAGAAAACCCCCAGTTATAGTCTGAGTAATTGACTTTTACAATTCGACTATTGGACCAATACAGTCAAAAAATGACTGTTACATTAGACTAATTCATTCTCATTTCCTGCCCAATACAAGATACACCAAAAACATAGGACTTCTTTGAAACTTTACAGTTCCACATCTGGACCAAGACAACAAAGACTGACTAATGCTAACTCATACCCATTTCCTGCCCTATAAAAGATACACAATATTCACTATCTATGCAAATACACAACTTACAAAATTCTTATCACCCACTTACAACCCCAACCCATTATAATATATGCATATATAATCATGTTTACAAAATATTTCTGCTTGACTGGAAAAAGAAAAGACATAATTAGAAAGAGGTTGATGTGTTGGCTGCTCTTTGAAAACCATTCACTGAACTTTCTGCAGATTCCACATGATTTTTCTTACAATAATAATTATATGAGGGAATTTTTTTGTTGATATCTGGAATATAACAATAGCAAAACTTCCCTTTTGCAACTTGTGAAATAGTTGAAACTTGCAAATCATGGATACAAGTATGGATTCTTAAGAAAGAAATTGCATGAAATTTACATTTAAAACTGTCAATCTCTTCCATGGAAAAGCAGATTTATACTTGTTGAGAGCTTGATATAAATGAACTGAAGTGTCATGCATTGTTGACAGCAACATCCCTTGAAATATTTCTGCATACCTCTTCTTACAAAACATGAGGTGTCTTGGGAATAAACCTCCCACCAAACCTTCTCCCATAGTAAAATCATATTTTTGTATGCTGTGAAGCAAAGCATCATCTTCCAGATATATACTAACAACAAACTTGTTAGCAATGTTCATCAAAACCTCAAAGTTTTGCACCAAATCCAGTATATTGGAAAAGAAAATAAAGAGTAAATTAGCAGGAAAATTATCCTTTGCAGCTCTATATGCATAATTTCCTCTCCTATAATAACTTTGACGTAGTTTAAAACCGATTTGTACTTAACCTTAAATACCTTTTGAAGCTCTTATTTTTCAATACACACAGAGAATGGTTCCTCCCAAGGCTTGACAGGAATTGTTACTCTATAATTATGTACTTTAAATTCTGCTAGCTCCATAAGCTCGTAACCACCAAAAACCAAATGAATAGTGAAATCCAAGAGAAGTGAGTTGCGAATAAACATGGCTACAATTTTTTAAGCATGCTTCGCATGCTTAGCCCAACAAAGTTTCATTGAAAACAAGACCTTGCAGGGATAACACGAGTGAAAGTAAACGAAAACTTTGAATCTTCCATCTTTTTTAAATTGCATTTCCAGCATTGTACTAACATTTCCATTGATGTACCAGTGCGATTCGCACAACAAATATGGCAACAATATCATTTAGAAATACTACTAAAAATAGAAGAAGTTTAAGCCTCAATATAACTAGCCTAAACTTTTAACAATGTCCCTTCACGTACTTTTTTGGTACAACCTCCAAACATGTTATCCATGCAGGATCTACAACAAAATTCATAACAGATACAATCAAATAAGATTTTCCATTTCTTTCAAATCGAATGTGTGATGACAATACTTTTATTGCCATGATACCCTGAAACCACACATTTCAAATTTACATGCTTTTCATAGGGCATGTGCGAGGTCAGTACACATGCAGTTGTATGGCTGAAATATGCGATCCAATATGTTATCACGGAATCTAGCAGCGCTTGTTCCACGGATAACCCCCCTACAAAACTTGTCTGTTTCCTAGGATTCATGATGTTCAAGCCACCTCGAAATGCGTTCCAAAGTCTCGAATAGTCAATTCGAGCATTCCCCCATGTTCGCCTTGTGAAGACCTTCGAAACGAGATCCTTTGCGAAGCCTCACTGTCCGTACTTAGTGAATTGTGAAAAATGCAGTGGCACTGAAAAAGTGTGCTCCTGCCCTGAAGCCAAAATTTGGCTAAGTACAAAAAGTGCAAGGGCGCTAAAATTTAGCACCCCTGCATGAAAGTGAACTTTTTCCAAAATGTAATAGCGCTGAATTTTAGCGCTATTACACTTTTTCCTGACAATTAAACTTTTTCTGGCCCTGGCACGTTTCTTCATGATTTTCGTGTTTTTCGTCAATCGTGCCACTTTTCGTGCCTAAATTTATTGCTCAACTTGAGTTAGGTTTTCAATTTTCTCTTTCACTTAAAAGTGTTTTATTTCGCCATTTTCATTGTTTATGGTCTTTGTTCTTCTTTTCTTCTTGCTGGGCGAGTTCTTCTCAAGCTGCAATCACATGTTTTGGAAATTCGAAGTTCTTCTCCAGCGTTTTTCGTGTTTCATCTTTGTAAGTTGTTACCCTTGCTTTCTCTCTGTTCTCCAATTTCAATGGCAACTCCATGCAGACAAACACTTTGCAAACCTCGAGCACCGTTTTCATTCACCATTACATCCATTTTCCAAAATCATGTCTCAAATGCAGAAGCGCTAAAATTTAGCGCCTTGACATGTTGAACATGTTGAAATAAGTTCTAACTTTGAGAAATGTAGGAGCGCCATTTTTTAGCGCCCCTGCATCAAAGACTGAAATCTCCAAAAATGTAAGGGCGCTGAATTTTAGCGCCCTTACACTTTTCACAATCTTTTTCCAGACTTAGTCATTTTTTGTGCAATGGAGCGGAATTTTAGCACCTTTGCACTTTTCTTCCAGACTTAGTCATTTTTTGTGCAATGGTGTTGAATTTTAGCACCTTTACACTTTTGGTAGTTTCTATCTGTCTCTTCAAACTCGCTCTATTTCCATTCCGGACCCCGTTTCTTCGCTCTTGCATCGTTTTCTGTGCCTAGTTGCTCGTTTCATGCTTGCTCAACACCATTGCTCGTTTCACGCTTCCCAATGCTGCTTTTTCTGCTAACGCCTGTTGATTCACCATCCTTGCAGTTTCTCTCCAGATCTCGTCAAGTGATCCCGAAGGTGATGTCCTTTGATCTTGGTTCTTCCAAATAAAAGTTCATGCAGGAGACCAGGAAGAAGTATGAAGACTCTGCCCTAAGCAAAGAAAAAAATGAAGAAGCTTCCTCGTTCTCCAAGAAAGTTAGACATTTCCTGCATCCCTTTATGCATCTTGTAAATATTTCGACATTTTGAATGTCTTTTGTAAATTGTAATTACAAAGTCCAAAGATGTAATATTTTGAAAACAAATTACACTTTGACTTTGGTCAAAGTTAGGTGAGATCTCCTAAAATCGCTCACCTAACTTTCCTCGATTTTCTTAATGTCTTTCCTTCTTTTGCTCATCCCTCTTTCTATATAATGTGAGGGATTTTCATTGTAAATTTTTCTTTGGTGTTTTGCAACGAAGTGCTGCCCTTTTTGAAGCAAATTTGTGAAACTTTGCATTCATGCTTTGTGAATGAAATCTGATCAATAAAGAAGAGGATTGCAAGCCAAACTTTGCGTTGGATTCGATACTTTTGTGAGTTGATCTTATTTGGTAGTGATTGGTTTGAAGAATCTGAAGGACTCTAAGTAGTTGATGTAAACTTTGTGTTACATCTATTATTTAGATTGCATTGTTATTTATGTTTATCATTGGTTGAACGATCTACAAGACTTTGCGCTTGTAACCATTCATGCTCTTGCATGTTCTGGTTGAGTGATCTACAAGACTTTGTGCTTGTAATCGTTCGTGCTGATTGATACTTTTGTTGGATGATCTACAAGACTTTGTGCTTGTAATCGTTCATGCTGTTCAAACAATTGTTGCGTCTAAGAAGACTTTGTGCTTCTAACGTAGCAAACGGTACGTCCACACAGATCCAACATTGATAAAGCTAGGGAATGACTTTGTGCCTTCGTGAGCTTTCCCTTTTTTACTTTATTTGTTTGTTATTAATCACTTCTGGTATCTCTACGCTTCGCTTTGATGAGATAGAGCTATTGGTATTACTGCTAGTTGTTAGTTTTAGGTTATTAAGAATTCTGAACTTCCAACGGTGAAGCATTGTAAACATCTTCTCTGAAAAAAGAGAGAAGGATGAATGTAACACACCCCCCCACTCCGTGAATTTCGTGTACATTTTGTAATTACTTGTTTGATTTACTATTGCTTCTGTTAGCAGTAAGAAGGGCGCCTCCCCTTTCCGAGAGGAGAGATTTACATCTCACATAGCTGTGGCTGAAGTCCAAGTTGTGTAATCTATCGAAAAGCTGATTACATAATTTTCACCCAACACAATATACAATCCTGCACACTGACCATAATACAACATTAGAAGGACCTATTTATATAATACAAAACATTGGATGACCAACAGCTATACACTTAGTACGTAACCATAGATGACAATACAAAGAGGCATCTAATTAAATGCATAAGAGATTAGAAGAGCATTTGAAATGAAAACAAACATGCTTTGATGATTAACTGCCTTGCTTATCCAGTTTGACTAAATCAATCAATTGTGGAAATGCATTAATATCAATTGGAGCATTTGATACCATTAACTCGGCTTAATCACTTCTCATCGCCGCTAAAAAATCCGCTACCTTGTTCCCTTCACGATAGGTATGTGAAATAACTGACATTTCCAATTTGTCTATTAAAGACCAAACTTTATTAAGCACATATTGCAGGTTCCAATTTTGTATTTTCCTTAACCTAAGAGCATTAATAATAATTAAAGAATCCCCTTCAATGTGTAGCTTTGGAAAACCCAATTGTATTGTTAATTCAATACCGTGGAACAAGGCTTGTGCTTCTGCATAATTATTTGTTTCGTTTCCCAAATGAAAAGAATAAGCTGCTAATATTTCACCTTTATCATTTTTGAAGCATATTCCTGCACCTGATGGACCTGGATTACCTTTAGATGCACCATCAAAAATTAACTTTACAAAACCCTTTTGAGGAGGAGCCCATGAAACTGAAGCTCTATCAACCTTTGTAGTGTCTTTTTTGAGGAGACTGCCATCAAAAGGAAATCTAATGTTAGAGTAAAGGTTTTAACTTAATTATTTTAATTAAGTTACCTTTATTCCTCTCTTAAGATTTCACTTTAGTTTGCATATTGTGACATTTAATAATTATTTAATTATTAAATGCCTACCTATTAGGGTTTTTTTAGGGTTGCACAATCTCCTTTTATAAGGAATTATCATTGTATTTTATTCCTCTCTCTGATGAATACATTTTCAGCTTTCAGAGCACCTTTGCTTTTTGTCTCGAATGTCTTCTTTCTGTGTCAGGTTATTTGCATGTAGGTGATCTTCAGGGTCTATGAGGTTGGCTTTCTCAACTTCAACATGGTATCAAAGCTCCAGATTTGTGGCCGCCTATTCAAGATTTGAAGATATTTTTCTTACAGTGATTTTTTTGTGCAAGGGTTTAATTCTAGGTATTTTTTTGCCAGATCAAAGGGGTTTTCCATCATTTTTTGAGAAATTTTGACCTTGACCTCTCAAAAAGTGCATTCAAGTGCAAAACAAACCTCATGGGTGTGCTTAGAAGGCCCAAAAACCCCTATTTTCATATAAAATATGATAGGGTTTGCTGAAAATTGATTTTTTTAGTGTTTTTGGGGGAAGGATTATGTAAGGAAAGCAGAGGTGCGGAAGCAACTTTCCTAACGTTAAAACCACAGGGAAGAATGTAGACAGTGCTTTTAATTTCCAAATTACAATCCAATTAAGGCACACATGAAATATTTACAAGAAACAGAAGAAAAAAATACACAAAGACAAATGAACCCCAGATTTACGTGGGAAAACCCTATCGGGAAAAAACCCACCACACCAAGCTGAAACTCTTTGTATTTCAGTAACTAACAAATTACATACTATCTATGATACAACTCTTTGGTATCAATGTTTTATTCACTATTCAATTTGTTACAGGAAAAAGCTCTCACAGATTCGATGATCTTCCAACTTAGAATGATTATCTCAAATCTTACCACATGCAGATCTTTATCCTTTGTTCATCCTTATCTGCAATTTCCCATCACAGAAATTTTCCATGCCAGTGTAGATTTTTCCTTGCAAATAGTTCGGTTCCAACGTTGCAACTGCTACAAAAAATCCAACTGCAAACCATTTGAATTTCGCTTCCTCTGATTGGTCCACGAGACGCCATATAGGAAAGTCAAATGGTCAAAGGAACATTCAACTAAGTTCGCATGTCGGTGAGACACAAGAAGTGTCTCACCGATGCTTAAAGGCTTCACTGATGATATCGGCGTAAGATCCAACAGTCGGCAAGACGATATAGCGAATGCCACAAGTCATACCGAAACCACCGATATCCATTTCATTCCTATTGGCAAGAGTTTCCTCATCAGTAAGACTCATACCGATGCTCACAAGTCACAACAACCTCTACCTTGCCATCAACAAGACTACCAGAGTTTGCCAAGACTTCATATCGAAGTCTTCAAGTCATTTTGAAAGGAACACTCATCGGCAAGACTTTACCGCTCGCCAAGAGGTTACACCGAGACTTCTTAGATACACCGAAGCATCCGACAGTCGGCAAGACATTCGTCTTTCACCAAGACATCACACCAAGTTCAACATGTCATTCCAAAGACCTCTTACTATCAACGAGACTCTTCAAGTCGCCAAGACTTCATACTAAAGTCTTTTTGTCACCGCGAAGACACCAAGTATATCCCCGTCGGCGAGACATTCCATATCGGTAAGACTACATACCGACAATAAACCTTTCGCCCAAGTCTCCCCGATAACTGCGAGTGAATAACCATCGGTGAGAGAAACAACAGTCGGCAAGAGATCTTACCGAGTCTCCATGTCATAGCGATAGGTCCATTCGGCAAGACTTGAAACAAAGTCACAGCGACCAGGACATTTCAACAGGATTCAGAACAGCTAGTCAGCCAGACATCAATAATGTCACAGCGACTTTTCCCTTTAGGAGTTACATGCCAGTAAGAATTGAGGCACCTATTCCAACAATCTCCCACTTGACGAAGATTTTACTGACACCTCCAGAGCATAATCAAACTACTAAAATTCATGGGCCAAGAGGCCCATCAAACTGGCACACCACCTGTACTTGTTTGTGCTCATAGGCCTCGTCAATGCATCTGCAACATTTTCCAGAGTATCCACTTTCTCTAAAGAGACCTTTCCATCCTCCACCATATCCCATACAAAATGATACTGTACATCTATATGTTTTGTCCTAGCATGGAAAGTAGGATTTTTCGCCAAACATATAGCACTCTGACTGTCACAGTAAATAGTAATTTTTTCTGCATCAAAACCAATGTTGGAACACAAATGTTTTAACCATATTGCTTCTTTACAGGCATGTGTAGATGCCATGTATTCTGCCTCTGTAGTGGATAAAGCAACTACAGCCTGCCACTTGCTCATCCAACTCACTGCACCACCATTCAACATGAAAATATATCCACCGTGGATCTTCATTGTCAATGTCCCTTGCCCAATCGAATCCACATAATCTCAATATCGAGTCCCTCTCGGATTCAACCAAGTTCCCATGGTAAATACAAAGCATAGTCTAAGTTCCCTTCAAATATCTAAACACTCTCTTCACAGCTCCCAATTCCTCCAGTATCAGTACAAACCATCATAGTCCCACTAGTAATGTATGGCCTTTGTGCACTATTGCAGATACATTAGATTGCCAACCGCACTAGCATATGGCATTGGTCATGTCCTCCATCTCAAGGAGATTTTGGACAACTCAATAGATAGCTTCGCTCCTTGCATAACTCGAACAACTAGTTTCTTGCAATCATCATACAAAATCTCTCTAGAACAACCTTGTATACTTGCTCGACCGAGCCAAAGTTTCTATTCTTCCCGTCCCTCGTTATTTCCATTCCCAGAATATACCCGCTGCACCAAGATCTTTCATTTCAAACTTTGCAAACAAATGAGACTTAAGATCAGAAATCATTATCTTACTATTGCCTATGAACAACATATCATCAACATATAGAGCAATAATAAGAACTTGATCACTTTCAGCTTTATAATACACACAATGATCACATTTTGATCTTACAAATCCCAATGACAAAACAAAAGTGTTAAATTTTTGGTACCACATTCTAGGAGACTGTTTTAAACCATACAGAGATTTCTTCAACTTGCAAACCAGTCTTTCTTTACCTTTTTCCACAAAGTGCTCTAGCTAGCACATATAAATTTCTTCTTCAAGATCACCATGAAGAAACGTTGTCTTCACATCCATCTATTCAATCTCTAAATCACATGTTGGTGCAAGTGACAAAATAAATCTAATAGATGTCAGCTTAGCTACAGGAGAAAATATTTCTCCATAATCAATTTCCTCTACCTAGGAATAACCTTTTGCAACCAGCCTTGCTTTATATTTTTCTACACTGCCATCCAGACCAATTTTCTTTTTAAATACCCATTTGCAGCCCACTGCTTTTCTTCCTTTAGGTAATGGCACCAAATTCTAGGTATTATTCTTTTCTAATGATTCCATTTCTTCATTCATGGCTTCCAACCAAGAGTTTGAATTAGACATTTTAAATGCCTCTTTCACAGTCCTAGGTTCATCAGTGCTAGAAATTAAAGCATAGGCACAAGTAGACTCTATCAAAGAAAACCCATACCTATCAGGTTGTTTCCTTTCACGAGTTGACCTCCTCACAGGCTGAGGATGAGGTGGTTCTTCATCTTCTTTAGAAATTTCAGAGGTACTTGAGCTTTCCTCAGTATCAGGTACATTTTGATTTTCCAATTCCTCTTTATCTGTTGTCAGAGGAATTTCTGCTACATCCTTTTCATTTTCTGATTTCTTCTTTGACTGTTAATCCAATGCAGAAGGCTTCAGTTCATGAAAGATAACACTTCTGCTATACAAGACCTTCTCAATCTCAAAATTCCAAAGCTTGTATCCTTTTATGCCAGCACTATAGCAAATAAAAATACACTTTACAGCTTTTTTTTCCAACTTAGATCTTTTTTCAAACGACACATAAGCATATGCCTCACAACCAAAGACATGCATATGTCTCAAAGAGGGCTTCTTTCCAGACCATGCTTCCAAAGGCGTCTTCTCAACAAGAGTAGAGTTAGGAGAACGATTTACCAAGTAACATGTTGTAGAGACTGCTTCAGCCCATAACTTCTCCTCCAAGCTAGCACTACTTAGCATACTTCGTGCTCTTTCCATTACTGTCCTATTGAACCTTTCAGCAACTCCATTTTGCTGTGGAGTGTAAGGTGCAGTATTATGTCTTTTAATCCCATGATCTTTACAGTACCTTTCGAATTCATCTAAACAAAACTCACTGTCATTTTCAGTCCTTAAAAATTTTATTTTCCTACCAGTCTAATTTTTAACAAGGTTTTTAAATTCCTTAAAGCGAGTGAACACTTTTGATTTACTTTTCAGAAAATATACAAATGCTCTTCTTGAATAATCATCAATAAATGACACATAGTATCTTGATTTAGAAAAAGAAGGAACATTTACTGGACCAAACACATCAGAATGAATATAATCAAGCAAACCAGAAGATTTATGAGGATTGGAATAAAATGAAACACGGTGTTGTTTTCCATATATGCAATGTTCACAAAATTCAAACTCAAGGTTACAATCTTCAAGCCCTTCTACCAGGTTTTTATTTTTCAAGGTTTTTAAACCTTTCTCACCAATGTGGCCAAGCCTATGATGCCAGAGCATAGTCTTTTCTGCTAGAAGTTTAACCTCCATGGATTTTACACCATCAGGAACGTTTTCCTTCTTATTTCCATGAGTAGCCTTAAGTGACTTTGTAGAGACACTGTTACATTGGACAGCCAGTGCATCCAGCTTGTACAAGGTACCAATTCGAGCACCCCTAGCTAGCACCATTGCGGCTCTAGTCATCTTGCAGCCATCTCTAGAGAACGTGACATGCACTCCAATATCATTCAGCTTACTTACAGAAAGTATATTTTGAGCTAGACCTGGTATATGCATCACATCATTGATTCCCTTCACTCTTCCATCAGGGAATTTGATTCTGACTCTTCCACAGCCAACAATATCCAAAGATGAATCACTTGTCAAATACACCTTTCCACCATTGTATTCTTCATACTTCATGAACCAGTCTCTATGAGATGTCATGTGGAAAGATGCTCCAGAATCAATCAGCTAGACATCATCAGATGCCCGCAGAGCCAAGGCTGTAATGAAGGCGTTTGCATCACTCTGAGAAGAATCATTGTCAAAAGAGGTCTTTTTTGTTCTTCTTTTTCTCCTCCTTGCAATCCTTTCGGACATGACCAGGTTGCCCACAATTCCAGCATTTCACCTTGGACTTCTTTCCAGAAGACTTTGATCTCCCTTCTAATTTCGATATGGATTTCTTGTCCTTCTTCTTGCCTTTTTCTTTTGATCTGCCTCTAACAGCCAGAGCCTCCTTCACCATCTCAGAAGATTTCCTTCTCATCTCTTCTGACAACAAAGAAGCAACAAGATCTTCCATCTTAAAAGTGGATGTCGTACTCCCAATAGCCATCACCAGATGATCCCAAGAATCTGGCAAAGAACACAATAAGAGCATACATTGATCTTCATCTTCAATCTTCACACTAACAGATGTTAACTATGCAATCAGCATGTTGAATGTGTTCAAATGATCAGCAACAGATCCTCCCTCCTACATTCTCAAAGAGTACAACTTCTTCCTCAAGAACAACTTTATCACCAAGGACTTGCCTTGATAAATAGAAGCAAGTATTTTCCACAAGGAAGATGCAGTCTTTTCTTCATGCACATTCAAAAGAACAGAGTCTGCCAAACAGAGCCTTATTAGCCCTTTTGAATTTTTATCTGCAAGGTCCCAATCCTCTTGCTTCATTCCTTGAGGCATCGTTCCAGACACAACATTCCAAAGATCTCGGTCCACTAACAGATCTTCCATTTTGAGTTTCCACAACTCAAAATTGCTACCATTGAATTTCTCTATTTCAATCTTTCTGGATGTGCTTGACATCTTAATTTGTAATTAAATTATCAGACCTCTACCAAACTCCCATTGAAAAAGAATTAACACAAAAACCCCAACCCACTCACAAGGATAACACAACTAGCCAGGCTCTGATACCACTTGTAAGGAAAGCAGAGGTGCGGAAGCAACTTTCCTAACATCAAAACCACAGGGAAGAATGCAGATAGTGCTTTTAATTTCCAAATTACAATCCAATTAAGGCACACATGAAAGATTTACAAGAAACATAAAAAAAAATACACAAAGACAAATGAACACCAGATTTACGTGGGAAAACCCTATCGGGAAAAAACCCACCACACCAAGATGAAACTCTTTATATTTCAGTAACTAACAAATTACATACTATATGTGATACAACTCTCTGGTATCAGTGTTTTATTCACTGTTCAATCTGTTATAGGAAAAATATCTCACAGATTCGATGATCTTCCAACTTAGAATGATTATCTCAAATCTTACCACATGCAAATCTTTATCCTCTGTTCATCCTTATCTGCAATTTCCCATCGCAGAAATTTTCCATGCCAGTGTAGATTTCCTTGCAAACAATTCAGTTCCAACATTGCAACTGCTGCAAAAAATCCAACCGCCAACCATTTGAATTTCACTTCCTCTGATTGGTCCATGAGACACCACGTAGGAAAGTCAAACGGTCAAAGGAACATTCAACTAAGTTCGCATTTCGGTGAGACACAAGAAGTGTCTCACCAATGCTCAAAGGCTTCACTGACGATATCGACGTAAGATACAACAGTCAGCAAGATGATATAGCGAATGCCTCAAGTCATACCGAAACCACTGATATCCATTTCATTCCTATCGGCAAGAGTTTCCTCATTGGCAAGACTCATACCAATGCTCACAAGTCACAATGACCTCTACCTTGCCATCAACAAGACTACCGCAGTTCGCCAAGACTTCATACCGAAGTCTTCAAGTCATGCCGAAAGGAACACTCGTCAGCAAGACTTTACCACTTGCCGAGAGGTTACACCGAGACTTCTTAGTTACACCGAAGCATCCGACAGTCGGCAAGACATTTGTCTTTCACCAAGACATCACACTGAGTTCAACATGTCATTCTGAAGACCTCTTACTATCGGCGAGACTCTCCAAGTTTCCAAGACTTCATACCGAAGTCTTTTTGTCACCGCGAAGACACCAAGTATATCCCCGTCGACGAGACATTCCATATCAGTAAGACTACATACCGACAATAAACCTTTTGCCCAAGTCTCCCCGATAACTGCGAGTGAATAACCATCGGTGAGAGAAACAATAGTTGGAAAGAGATCTTACCGAGTCTCCATGTCATAGCGATAGGTCCATTCAGAAAGGCTTGAAACAAAGTCACAACGACTAGGACATTTCAGCAGGATTCAGAACAGCTAGTCGGCCAGACATCAATAATGTCACAACAACTTTTCCCTTCAAGAGTTACATGCCAGTAAGAATTGAGGCACCTATTCCAACAAATTAAACTATATCAGCTTGTGAAGGAAGAGTTTATGAATTTGTCTCTTTGAACACATGTATTGACACCCTTTGAAATAGATCTCTCAATTTTTAACAATACCAATTCAACAACACCAATTCAACTAGTGATTTGATTTTCCTAAAAATTCTCATGTTTCGTTCCCACCAAATATTGCAAATTACAATGATGGAATAATGAGCCATATGCATGCAAAAAAAGAGGACTTGTACAGAATTGGCCAAGCTTGGAATAACTCCCAAATTGAATTTGGTAGTGGAAAAGAGATTTGCAACTTGCCTCTAACAAAATTCCAGCATTGGTCAGCGTGTGCAAAGTGAAATTTAAAAAGGAAAAATTAAATCAAGTTGAAGTGGGAAAAGAAGGAAATATGAAGTAGTGGTGGAATCAAAATAGTTACGGGAGTTAATTAAAATATTTAATTAAAAGAAGTGGTAGAGGACTAGAGAGGGCCAATTGGTTTTATTGCTCCTGGAGAAAAGAAAAAACTAATTCAGTTTTCTTTGTGAAGCTTGCCGTGAAATTTTTGGGGGTTCTGGAAGGTTTTGAGCATTCTTGCAGAGATTTTCCAGTTGAGAATTGGGTTAAGAAGAGCTAAAATCTGTGTTTGAAGGTTGGTATGTTTGGTTTGGAGCTAGAAATTTAGCCATCAGCCCGATTCTTCAAGTCTGCCAGGTTCATTTCTGAAAAGAATTTTTCCTTTATTTACTGGAAAATTATGCTTGTTAGAAATAATGCAAAAAAAAATTGAATGTTTGTGTGGAAACAATGTTAATCTATACTTTTGTAGATTGAGTTGAATTTTTAACTGAAGTATTAAATTTTGTGTGTATACCCCTGTTGATCTTCAAGTTACAAATTTCAAAGGGAACCGAATCACAGTCCCTGTAGATGCGTAGTTTAATGTTATGACAAATAAAATTTAAAAAAAATGTAGACCTATTGTTTTCAGCCGCCTATACTCTTTTAATCTTCTATGGAGATTTTATTGGTTGTTGAATCCAATCCTTGTAATTGGGAAGCTTTCCTTCTTTCGACCTTATTAAACTCGTCAAATGTTATTCTTTTGAGTGAGCAGGGATGGTGTAGCCCTAAATAATTTTTCCTTTTATCATATACTTTCATACATATTGTTCTTTTGGGGTTATATTTTGCTTCTCTCAAACAAAACTTTCCGTACATACTCAGAATTTGTACATCTTGAATGTAAGGAGTGTTATAGAGTCACACACTTAAGAGTTAGATTGAAATATTTAAAGGGTGTTTCCCTGACTCTACCAAATTATCCTTTCGCTTTTGGTCAGCATTACTTCCTTTACCGTGTCCATAGTACTGTTGTTCATTATGGGATAGCTTCGTTTATCTTAAATTTCTTAGGTAGCCTGTGAAACTTTAAGTATTGAAATTTTCCAGATCCCAATATTTAATTGTTGTTAGTTCTTTGCAATACTCTTTTCTTTTCAACGGGAATTTCTTTTAAGAGATGGACATTTCATCATTTTGATCTGCGTGAATAAGAGTCTTTAGTCGTACTCCGTCTATACTAGAATTTATGGACTATATCATGAGCAATGTATGCATGTTTAATTGTTTCAAAACTTTTCTGAAGGCCACTAACTGGAATTGAAACACATGCATAAATTTGCACTAAAACTGTTAATATGTTCATGCAATGAAATTCGACTTCTGGAGTTATCATTTGTTCTAATCTATCTTTGGCGTGGAGACTTGAGCCTTGCACCTAAAGTCGTCGGTCTTCTTATATGTGTCAATGTAGGCTGCAACATACTAGATGTTTGGAAGTAAATTCTTTGTTGCATATTCGCCCTTTTTATTTCAGCAATTGTTTATGTTGGTTTTCTTTATAGCTATTATGTAATTCTTCTACACTTTAGATTGCTTAAAACTCTGTCTGGGGCGACGGCTAAATCAGTTCCAGTCAAGTCGGTGTGTTGAGTCATAAGCACGGGAAATTATTTTATAACTGAGAGTAGCGAATGGGTGTCATCTTGTAGGATGATCTTTCCCTGATAAGGTACTGGTTGCATGCTAAATGGTAACTTCAGTGATTATCTAGCCCTTCACTTCTGTCAAATTTTCAATCGAACCATAAGTCATAAACGATGAGTCTAGCTGACCACCGATAAGATTAGATCTGTGCATGGAAGTTGTGTCTCGGTTACAATTAAAATGTATGTTGTGTGAACAAGCACATAACCGATTCTTCCCTTCCTAACCAAACTTAATTCACCATTACAGTCTTTGTATCTGATTTTTATAAGTGTATATAATCATTTATATATAAATATTGAGTCTATCGATATGTTAAGAAGTCATAGATTCTGGTGGTAATGAATAGATTATTTACTAAGACTGTCGCTTACCTTTATAATTTTCAATTTATCTTAATTTAATAAATAAATATGTATATATTAATTTATATAGATATATACATATATATTTGTATGATTGGCATATTTACAATATGGCTAGAATCATGACATGTACGTCAATTATGTAAATTCATCTTAATGAAATGAATTCAACTTTGAAAGATGATTTAAAGATATTAAGACTTGAAAGTTAAATAAAATCTCATTGATATTAATTAAGGTAATGGACGATAAAGAGAATACCATTGAGGATGAATAATTGACTATGATCATGAAATGAATACATTGTAATGCAAACTAGTCTTCTTGAACTCGTTTGGTATATTGTTGCAGTGCTGGTAGTGGTTGGTTTGGAGTTGAAAAGAGTGTGGAATGAATCATGGAATTTTTTTCATCTTAAGTTATTTTATGATTGGGACTTAAAGCTTCCAAAGGCTAGTGTGGTTTAGACTTGATGGCTTAATTGACTAATGGTGTATGGAGAATTTGTGTTTTATTATGTCCATGATGGCCTTTGTCCTTGGACGTTATTTTTCCTTGTGATTGTTTCCATGGATTTTGTGAACGGGATGGATGATACCTCATAATGTGATACATTGGTGTTTTGTGTCGTGCAAGTGGGTTTATTTTTGGTTTTCAGTGGTGTTGGGTTGGAAGTAGGGGAGTGGCTTCCAATGGGGGCCGATGCACAAAGGGGCACCTGGATAACCGATGTGGGAGTTTGTAAATAAGTGATAACATTAAAATTAACTAGGGGAATTAGGTAGTTCAAAAACATTAATCAAGATAAGAACGTACCCCACTCAGCCTCAAGTGCTCATTTAGACTTGAGGTGAGACGGGAAGGCCTAGAATGGCATAATAGACTACTTCGTCTCCATGAGAAGTAGTTTGATTCCGCATAGTTGGCATGAGGGGCTGGAGTTCGGTAGAGACTACTAGGATAACCCAAGGATGGGGGTCGGGGCCTAGGAAGAGCTACCTGGATAACCTATGTCTAGTTATGTGATGACACTTCCCCTATGACAACCATGAGTGTTCTTTACTTGTTGTTTTACCTTGTGTATCTACATACCTCTGGAAGTATGGTCTTTGATGCTATTGATGTTATTGTTGATTTGATCATTTTGTGTTGTGAATGTTGTCTACCTGTGTTACCCAGTCTTGTCTATCAGTTGTTGGGGCCTTTTGTAACCTCCTAGCACGAGGGGTGAATCTCTGGATTCATGCGGTTGGGTGGAATGTGTAATGTTCTCCATTGGGTTCTCCTTATGTTCATGATGTGGTGATTCAATATTGTCTTCAGTATTGTAGCTATACTTGGGGTTTGATCAATGTACTTGTAATATGTATTGTATTTGGTCATGTAACATGTATTCTATTGTTGAGTACTCCTCACTAGATACGAGGAAGTATCATTGTACAAATGTATATGTAAACTGACTTGATGTATCACTTGTATATAAGGAATTTCGTAAGCAGTGACAATGTACTTGTTATTTGAAATGAAAGATATTAGTTATTCTTTTATGTAATGATAGATGTTTCACATGGTTCTTTTGTTAATATGTAATGAGTTAGTGACATGCTTATTGATGCTTAGCGTTTAACTATTAATAAGTTGTTTGGGTTTTGTAATTTGGATAATGGTAACTAAGTAATGCGGTCATTCAGCCTAGGGGACTTAGGAAAATAAATTACATGATGTTCAAATTTCATTGCGCAACAATGCACTTTAAAAAAATAATCTCCATTTTTCCGTAGTATATGCTTTGTCCTCTAGGGTTCTCGGCGAGGTGTTATAGATTTCAATTTAGGGTTGAAAGGTAAGTTTTTTGGTTTTGAAAGGTAAATTTTTTTGTTTGATTATGATTTAAGGTTGATCTGAATGTTGGATTTCAATTTAAGGTTGATTTTTTTGTTTCATTTCAACATGTGAGGGTTTTGTTTCATGTTTTATGTTTGATTTCTACAAATGAGGGTTTCTTTTACTATAGGTAAATAGAAATACAAAATACTCAATACAAATTTGAATAATATAAACAAAAACCTAAATTCATATCTAAAAACCCAAAAAATGCAAAAAAAATTGTAAAGAAATGGGGTTGATTGCTTACTTGGATGTCATTGTTGGTGTGCTCAATCGGGATCTCGTATGCGGAGAGTGAAAATGATGTTGCTTTTCATTTTTTTTAAATAAATACCTCTACAAAATGGGATCCCATTTTTTACAATCAGGATCTTGTTTTGTAAAAATCGGGATCCCATTTCCTAAGGGCCGGCTCGAGACACCATTACAAAACATGATCCCATTTATATTTTCGGCTCAAGACCCTGAACCTAAACGAGATCATGTTTATTAAAAAATGGGATCCCGTTTTGTTGAACCTAATTTCAAGATTTTAGCTAAGGTTAAAACTTCCACCTTAAGTGAACTCAACTTCATGCACTTACCCGTAATGGTGTTGAGTTTTCTGTTATGAAATGTTGTTGGCAGTGTGATAAAATTGATGCAATAATATGTCTTGTTTGTAAGTGTTTGAGTTGTGTAAAATCCTTGTCATCTTGGTGTTTCCCCTAGCTTGGGAGTGGGCTATTTTAGCCCTATGGTTGGGAAGTGAGCTCCCACGAGCTATGGAAAAAGGTTGTTGTTCATGTGTAGAAATTAAAGTAAGAAAAGAAGCCTAGATGTGGAGTGATTGTTCCTTTATCCATGTCTTTTTATACTAGACATGAAGCAAAAAAAGGTGTTGTTGATGTTAAGATGTATGTGCATATATTTCCAAATAATTTGTAAAAAAATTTATGATTTCAAAATGATTGCATTCAAGAAAGAATGAGAGAGAGGGTTTCACTATGTTGAATTACATAGTTCCTATGATTTACTAATTTACTAGTCAGTAGTGTATGAATTTTCAGTTGTGATATGTGATGGAGTAGCCTTAGACCTGCAAAAAGAAAAAGTTTGGAAACATGTTAGTAGTAGCCAAAACAAGCGAAGAAAAGAAATATTATTTTAGTTAAAATAAAAGTATACATTAATTTCAATTTTTCAATATCATTCCTTATGCAAATGTATCTTAGATAGGGAAGATTTAATGTGTAATGCCTTTAAAATAAAGGAAAAATTATTCTCCTACATGTTATGACACTTAGACCATATATTCATACTGATGATGGTTCACACAGTAATACAGGCCATCAGATATTGTGCTTATTTTTGTAACTGAGGCTATTACAAGATGTATTTGAATGTGTTCGGATAGTAGAGGAGTTCATATAAGTTTACATTTATTGAAATATGCATTTTTTTCATCCTACCCTACTTTCATAGATGCAACATGTTGTCTCTTAAGCTAAAGCAAGTGTAGACTCAGTTTAGTGAAAATAGGGATAACATTAGGGGATTTCAATACATATAAAATATCGACCAATGTTTACTCATTGTTGTTGACATCTCCTTTTATTTCATCTACATATGTTTGTAAAAGAAAGATCATATATATTTCCCTATAAACCTAGTGGGATTCGACCTGCCCCTTCTACACCTTAATCCAAATTAACTTGTAATGCCAAATATTTGCTCTACACTAAGGTTTCAGTGCCAACTATTGGTTTTAAAGGAAAATGGTGATTCTAAATTGGTTTTAGGGAAGGAAACCTCTATAATGTGGGCGGGGGTTTGACTACCCTTCTACCCCTATCATCGTAACTCCTCACTCCTGCAGAAAAAGAAATGTAACAGGAGGAAATACCATTGGTTATAAAATGAGTAATACCAAAAGGAGGTCAAACCTCTTCATCAGTACATTAGAAAACTCATAAAATATTTTAGCATAAGAAATACCAATCACGAGCAAATTTTGTTTCTTCCTTGCAAAATAAAATTTAAGGAAATGTCAAAAAAAAATTGTTAAGGAAATCAACATGCAAGTAAATATATTTAACCTGAACAAGTTTTAGAAAAATAAAATAAAAAAGAAATATGAGGGAGGTGAGGGGTCATAGCCTATGAGGCTAGTGATATGTTGGGAATAGTCTCCTCTAAGGGGATCAACCCCCCCTTTAAACTTGTGGCATTGTCATTCCTCCATAAAAGGAACCCAAATAGATCAACCCCCACTCATTTAGGGGTCACAACCTCCTTTTTAGGGCCGATCCCCACTCGAATTTGTGTTGCATTTTTCAACAAAATAAAAAAGAAAAAAATAGTTTCAACGCCTCCTTAAGAATTGGTGCAACTCATGGCACAACCAATACTTGCATGAATCGACCCATTTTACCTTGCAAATCCTTGTCATGCACATCACGGACGCCAACAATATTATTTGTAGCCACAGTCAAACAAGTGAAAATGTGATTAGGGTTGAAGTAAAATGGTGGGGTTGCATAAAGAAAATAGGTGTCCCTTTTTAGCTTTAGAACAAACTCTTCACGCCTCCATTCACCATTCCTTCCCCTATTTTTGCAACTCAAGCAAACAACAACAATACACTGAGGCATAAAAACAAAGACTAAGGTGCCTTGTAGCAATATGATCTTGAAGGATCTCCCCTGTTGCTTTTATCATTTGGAAAACTCCTCACATCGCTGCCCCTCAGCCTTCCATCTCTACCAAAAAAAATTAATAAGAAAGGAAAATAGGGTTATGTAAAAAGGAGCGTAGGTTTTAGGGAAAGATTAGTTTACTTGGAGTTAAAAGATTACCAAAATGGAAAAAAAGGCACCCTCATTTCATTTTGAAATGTATGCAATAAATCTTAAATGTTAGTTATAATGTGAAGGCTTGATGTAGGTAACACCATTGACAAAAATAAAATGTTTCATAGTAGAAATATTCTATGGAAGGTGAATAGAGTTACTATTGACAAGATAGTAATATTGAAATATTAATATTACATCGATGTTAAGTAACATATATTGGTAGTAGTACTATTAATAATCAATATTAACATTAATAGATTTAGTATCAGTATTTAATATTGATATTTGCATACCCAAGTCATCATTATCTGGTCACCTGTCTAGACATTTGAATGATTAGTTTTGTCCTCCCTGATCAACAGAGATGGGTCCATATATTGAGATGGCTTCAGAAGACCCACTATTTTAGAGTGAGCCATTTATGTATAATGATGCAGGAGTATCTTGTAGGATACATAATGACAGATAGTGGAGTCTTTATGGGTGATACATTTCAAATTTCTAGCAGCAAGTGGAAGGTATATAGCGTCAATGGTTTCTTGATCATGGAAGAAGGCTCATACTCTTATCCCATCTTGGTGTGGTGTTTTCATTTTGTTACCGAGGGATAGGAAGAGGTAGAAATGTTGCAGTAGCAAGAAAAATGTGGGGAGGATTGAATCCTTTTGCAAATTTGAAGGAAAATCACAAATCGAGGATACTATTATGTGGAGACCGCTCTCATGGTTATTGAGGCTGCCATTTTGTTTGGGTTACTTCAAAATGTTCACACAACAAATGATGCAGACTGCGAATTATGTTTCGAGAAGGAAGCCTAATTTTGGGAAATTTTCATAATTTGGGCTATCTGCTGATACAAAACTTTTGTAATTATGGGTTTTGATGGGGATTTTTGAAAAATTTGTAATCAATTCGAGAGCATGTTCTCAATCAAGGTATGGGAAAGAAAGTATAATTTTATTTTTTTGGGGGCTACAACTGGAGGTTTTCTTCTCCTGGTCCTTTCCTGTTGGTATGCCTCTTTTGAACCGGGATTATAATATGTAAATCTATGTTTATACTTATATTAATTTATATAATGGCTCTACCATTTTTGCTTAATATATATATATATATATTGATATTTGCATATTTAATGTTAATTATGATATTAGAATTAATATCAAGAGAATTAATATTAATATATTAATATTATTATTATAAGGAAATATTAATATTAATAATAGGAAGTTAAATTAGATCATGATATATTGACTAAATATAGTAGAAATTGTAGTTAGGGAAAAAAATTAGAGCAAGTGCATAAACAAATGATAATGAAACCCTAACATGCACAATAGAGCACAAACTAGCATGAAATGAAAATAAGAAAGCAAAGCAAACTAATCTCCAAGCTAGATTTGATTTATCTCCATTACTCTTCTCAACCTCACATGAGAATGCAAGGCTTCGAAGGGTTGAATGGTTTGATATGTTGATGTTGATTGCTCATTTTCGCAACATAACGATAAGATGGAGATGATAGAAGAAAAATAAATAGATAGATGAGAATATTGGAAGAAATTTTGGCAGAGTGATGATACTAGAAGAAGATTCAATCTCAAATGGCCTGTGAAAGGCCTGATTTATAGGAGAAGGTTGATTTGATTTGATGGTCAAGATTAAAAGTCAAAAGGGTGATATGTATGGCTAGGATTAAAAGTTGATTTTAGTGCTTATGATGCACATTAAGTGGGTTATGACATGAGGCTAAAATTAGGATGTGAGGGAATCTCATAATTTAAATAAAATAATTATTTAAATTATTTATGCATGTGAAGAGTTGTAGTCAAGTGACACATGTTGCAATGTGGTAATAAGTGAGGGATTAATTCAAATATTTAATTTGAATTATTTTGAGACATGTGAAGGGGAATTAATTAAATAAATGAGATTTATTTAATTAATTAGGAAGGTGATTAAGTGGAATAAATGGGATAAGATAATGACCTAGGGTAAAATATTGCAAGATGTTTTACAAGGTCATGTATCGACTAGGTACTGTTATGACATGGACAATTTTGGGTGTCTATAGAAATTAATTTGTTATATAAAAAAGACACTTAAGTTCGTACAACTAGGACAACCCTTATATATTTAGAAATAATAATCTAAGTTGGGAATTGAGGATACTTACCCCTCAAACAAGGGAATTGGTATATCTAATCTCTCATGAATAATATTAATCCTAGAGTAGAACAATTAAACTGAGAGTTATTAAAGCTAACATCAACAATGTCATTTAAATAATAGTGTTGCTAATATCTAGGTAATAGTAATAGTAACAACCATACCAAGATTAATATATCAAATACTAATAATATTTGATAGGATGATTAGTACAACTAGTAGTTAAACTAAATTCATTTGGATATAATGATCATTACTTTTACGATTGGTACTAATGGCAAGTGGTCAGGAATGATAGCACTCATTACGTAAGTGGTATTAATATTAACATTAACAACAATATTGATAAGTAATGTCAATATCAGTAATTGAAGATACACTTTGTTGTAAGGGGGAAATAAAGCATTAAGAAAACAAAGCAAATGAATCAATCTAATTTAATTCAAAACAAGATTAAGATCCCATACCCATACTCATAAATGAAGCTCTAAAATAATGAAATCAAACAATGTAAATCCTAAAACATACAATGAATTCAAAACTTTAAAACAGCTACCATCCCATGTTGGAGTTGTGTTTATGTTGAACCTTGGATGTTGGATTTCCCGATTCAATACAAATCCTCCATTGTTGTTGTTGCAAAAGCTTCAATAACGTGCATAAATGGTGAACTAGAATGTGAGGATAGCAATTCTCAAGTGTGCTCAAGAATTGGTTGTGCAGTGCTTCGTTATGTAAATTCTAGATGATTTGTGAGAAGGTAGAG
>VDFB02175841.1:0-31689 GCA_007258455.2 Sequoia sempervirens | reverse complement strand
TTATTTGAAATATCGATTTTCGTTGATCGAATGTCCTTTATTGCAAGATGGATTAAGTGCCTTAATTTAATGGTTATTTATTAGAATACCTTGAGTTGAGTATGTGGTCATGAAACTTAGAGAGAACGGTTGATTTAAATTTTAACCAGATGAGGTGCATTATTATCATGTTTTGGTTATGAATATGGTCATGAGATTTAGAGTAAATGAATTGTTCCTTAAATATTTCAAGGTTGTGACAAGAGATGGGATCACTTGATTGGATAGATGCAAGTTATGAAATCTGTGTTTGAATGGATTTAAGAAATCCGAACATTAGTTTATCTATGTGTCCGAAATGTTTTCAATGTTAATTGCTCGCCTTCGATGTTGTGGAAGGAGAGTGAATGTTTTGTGAATCTTCCTGTTATGGGTTCATTTATTGTATGGGTGGTTATTTGTGAGTTTATATGATTGTTGGCTTAAGGTCGTATCTTGTTGATCATGTAAGTCTTCCAGCAGTGTTTTCTTGAGGTGATGTTATGCCTCTTATGTTTTGCTTTGGCTATCTTGGATTTTGTGTAAGTTAAGCTCAAGTGGTTACCTGGTTCTTTGAACGGGTTGTGTGACCTTGTGATTCATGGTTGAGTCGAGTTTCAGTTGTTATGTGGGATTCGTTATGTAGTCAACCTTGTGTTAGCCTTGGGTAGTGCATGTTTTGGTTTCAAGTTTTGGACATCCGTAGTGATGTGTTGCCTATTGAGGTGTTTGGTTATTTGTGATATATAATAGTGCTTTGTCTACCCTTGGCATGTGGTTGAGTTTTGTGTTGTCGATAGGGGAGTGGCTTTCAAACGAGCGCCGGGCCCAAAGTGCTCCCAGGATAACTCATTTGAGAGTTAGTTAATTAAGTGAAAATTAAAATAACTTACTAGGGAGAGAGTAGCTTGAACATTAATAAGATAATTTAGCCTCGCTCATTGGCTCAAGGGCTTGTACGAGACTTGAGATGAGTCGGGAAGGCCTGGAATGGCAAGATCGTTATCTTGTCTTCTCGAAAGATAATCGATTCCGCTCTGGTGGGCATATGGCGCCGGGTTCGTGAGAGGTTACCAGGATATCCCGAGAGGGGGGCCGGGACCTAGGAAGAACACCATTGGATAACCAATGCAGCCTTTGCGATGACACTCCTCCTATGACAGCAGTCGGTATGGTGTTGTACCGTGAGTTTATTTTGTACAGTGATGGTACTCGATTTTGTACTCTGGAAGCATTGTAACCCTTGTGTTAAGTAATGTGGGTTTTGATCTTGTTTCAGTTCAGTGTGTTATCTTGTGTCTAGAGGTGCATGGTCTTGTGTAGGAAATCCTTGTTACTATCTCCTAGCACGGAGGGAGTGGAACCTTTTGGATTCCACGTGGTCGGGTGGCGTGCATTTCTTTTCCGTTGGTTCTTCTTCATGTTCGTGAGTTCGTGATTTCCAGCTGGAGAGCTCGTGGGAATTAGTTGCTTCTCATGCCTTGTTCTTTTAGTTCTTATTGTATTTTAATTACCCCTCATTTGTATCGAGGTGGAATTTTGTAATTGTAATTATGAGTATTGGATTTACCTCATTCGGGGAATGAGTGATGTAACCTTATTGTTTAAATGTTAATTGGAATCTTGAGGTGTTTATTTATCCTTGTTGTAATTTATCTTGAATGGAATGTATGTTGTTTCATTTCGTTAAGTGATTAATGTTTCGGTTTATGCTAATGTTATGTGATGTTGGGTTTCTAAGTAATCTTTGTCTCGTGGCCTTAGAGGTTGTTGGCATTATGAATTCACTTTACATGTTATTTATACTTAAACAAAAAAAAAATTGGTACGTTTAAGTAGTGAATTGCAACTTCCTCTAGGGTTGCGTGGCGGGGCATTACAAATGCAAGCTATAAAATGAAAATGAAAGATTGTATTCAAGACTAACAAAAACAACAATGAAAAGGAAAATCTAGAAAGGGGATACTGATCTGTACCATTCACCAAAAGTCTTTTTTTGAAGCTCACTGAGGACTCATTCCCACTATGGTGAATGGGTCTTGGCTAGGGCTCTACAAAAATTCTTTTTGGTTTCTCTTCTATTGTGTTTGCACTCCTAGATTCTCAATTTTCACTATCAGATAGCCAAAAACAAATCTTGTAGAAGAGTTTCTATGAAATGACAATTTTTCTTACAACTTTGACAACTTTGCAACTTTCTTCAATTTTTCTCTTTAAAGGATCCTCCACCTAAGATTTCCAATCACACATCAAAGAGAGAAAAATGTTGTTTTTTAGGTGAATGGGGGTTTGCCTCGGTCAAACCCCGTTTTGGTAATTAAACCTTGAAATGAAACAAAATATCATGAAGGAATGATGAATGAACAAACAATATCACAACTCACCAAACCCTTGTTAAAACCTTGGAATGTAGATTTGCAACTTGCATGAATTGGCTTCAATGGATGTGGATCTTGATCATGAAACTTGATTTGAAAAAAAACTCAAATAGATCTTGAACTCTACATCACCATATTAGCTCAAGAAACATGCATGATGCAATAAATCTTTAACATGACAATGGAATCTTGATTGTTGTAATAATTCTTCAATACTTGTGCTCTTGAATATCTTGAAATGCTCTTGAATGATCTTGATATCATAAAATTTTCTCTAGGAATTCTTGCATGGAAACTCTAGGATAAAATTGCTAGGTGAAACATAGTGAAATGACCTCTTATTTATACATATATTAAGATTAATTCCCGAAATTAAAATATCACAAGTGGACATCTGAGTATACATTTGAAATCATTGAAATACTGCCAAAAATATAATTTGAATTTAGGTCCTAGGTGTAAGTGAGGCCCTGTTCACCCTATGGAAAATATGTTCTAGATGACTTACCTAGTACACACATTGCTCAATGTCAAACATTATGTTATGGAATTAATGAATTTCGGGTTTTATCCCTCATAAATTATAATTAATTAGGCTTAGATTGAAATAAAGGGGACAATTAAGGAAATTAATGTCAATTAATTAATGAAACCTTAGATTAGTGTGAATGTGTAAAGGTACACCTTACAACACCGAAAATATGGCACAATTAAGTCCATTTTAATAAATAAGGCCTTAAACTTAATGTGAATATGTAAAATACATATTACAGCACTAAATTTCATTTTATTATTCATTCCCAAATTAAGTGTGAAAAAGGGATACTTTTTCCTACACTACAAACTATAACCCCTAAGATGACCTAAATACCTATATATGATTATAATAATGATTATGTAACTTATTTAAGAGTTAATATAATCATAAGATGACTACTTAGGACCCAATAAACACTATAGGGTTAGAGGCATAACAACAACACAATTTTTTTGGCAACAAGTAATGTCTCTACTTGTTCAAATATTTTATTATGACATAATTCTTGATCATAAATTAAATATAATTTCCTTGCATCATTCATTTTCTTATTGAAATAAGTTGTTGGTCCACATTCTTGACTCAACATTGCTCCTATTGTATTTCACTTACATCCCAATTAAATTGAAATATATTAAAATATAACAATGCCAACATTAAATTGTTTTAACTTCTTTGGAAATTTGAATATCATATTTGTTCCTAATTTTTATCTATACTCTTTCTTATCTCCTCTCATAATTTTAGTTAATGATGCACACATGCCACTAAAATATCTAATGAAATTTATATAAAAACTTGTCAAACCATGAAAATATCTCGCATCTCTAATATTCACTAGTGTAGGCTACTCAAATTTTTTTGTTACATTCTCTAAATCCATCTTCAATCCTTCAGTTGAGATTACAAATCCCAAGTATACTACTTATATCTTCATGAAACTACACTTCTTCACATTGATCAATAATTTTTCTTCTCTTAATATTTGAAGTACTCATTATATAATTTATTTGTTCTTGCTTAGTTCTATTACAAATCAAAATACATCTAAAAAGACAATCACAAATCTACCCAAGAATTACTTCAAAACCCATTCATCAACCTCATAAATTTAAGAAAAAGATCCTAAAATTTTATAGAAAATTTTGGTAAATCCTAGCTAACTACATTAATTCTCATGGTGAATCTTTAATTTTTTTTGAAAAAATATTAATTTTCTTGGAAAATGTATGCACAATACTAGAAATTTCTATAAAATGCTACCAAATTAAATTTCTATAAAATGCTACCAAATTAATAATAGCTATTGAAATTAATTACCATGGTAAATCCTTAAAATAAATCATTGGCACAACCCCACCTCCCATATATTTCTTTTCCTTTTTTCCTAATATTTTCCCCTTTTTTTCTAATGTTGAAGTAGTGGCTTGGGAGTGACACCCACCCACCAACAAGGTCAAGATGTAGTGCCCCTTATGGGAGCCAATGAGGCAATGCCATAAAAATCCACTATAAAAATAATTTGGAACACACATGGACTAAATATTTTATAGCTCAAAAAATAAAAATCTAACTACAAAATATGAATGAATCAATCGCAAATCAATATCTAATCATGTAATCCAAAATAAATATTGAGGGGGGTAAATATTTTTTATGAAACTAGCTTATAAACCTATGGAATTAAATCATAAAAATCCATTAATATCTTATCCCATGACCCATATTAAATTCTAGGTAGAGTGCACTATTTTATGACTATGCCTTATAAACCTATAGAATCAAAGCACAATCATCTATTTATATCTAATCATGTGACCCAAATTGAATTCTAGGTCTAGAGTATATTTTTTTTTCAACATTAGCTTATAAATCTATAGAATCAAATAAAATATTTCAAACTATACTAGAAATCAATAGTGGAAATGAGTGTCATATTCGATCACACATTAAGACCACATAAATGCATCACTATCTATGGGGCTTCACCAATTCATGATATCTACAAGTCCATGGTAATCAATAGAAATTCTAAGTTGTATTGTTAATAAAATCTAGATTACATTCATTACAAGAGCCTTAGATGCTCCTACTTACTAGTTGCACATAATAGAACCAAAAATCTCAATATTCTAGATATCTTAGCAAATAAAAGATCCATTGCAAGCATTATATGAATTGATGATGTAGAAGCATCTAGGGGTACTAGGAAATCCCACATTCCCCAAAATATTTTATTTTAATTTTGAGTTTCTTTGTCTTGGTTTTCTTTATAGGCTCAATTTATTTAAATGCTCAACTCCTCCAACACACTAAGGCTTGATGTTGGAATGTGAAAAAACAATGGATTAATTGATTCAATTGTTAATTATTTAAATATCTAAGACCTCACTTCACATGTGAATAATACAATCTTAATTTTGTTATATTTCTCCTAAATAGGTGCTTAGATAAATTTCAGAAAAAGAATGCATAGTGTGATTGTGTAACAATGTACTCGTATTTCATTGTGACATGTTTTATTATCGTTGCCACAAAAGTATTAGGCACTTGTAAACTATGAATATGAATTGGAATTTTAATGAAATTGTTGTACAATTAAATCTTACTTCAGTTACCAAATTAATGTGACATACGAATGTTGCTTATGATTTCATTGGTAATGTGCAGGAAAGAAAGAGTGCCAATGTGAGAAGGGAAAACCAGTGAGAAGAAAATCGAAAGACATCCTCTAGTGGTTATGTATTGGATTTACTTATTTTGGAGCTTAGGAAGAAATAAAATTATTATGCTTATTCTTCTGGGTTGAAAGGGTATTAATTTTGTGTCATGTGAGATGTAAGTTGGGGCTAAGGTTTAGAAGCCCTTTTATCCAAGTGTGAAACTCGGATGTAACCTTAAGTGGGTCTTTAAAGTGGATTTTTGGTCAATTTCTTAGGTTGGCATGCATAAATAAACCCCCTAGGGTCTAGACCCTAATGGTAGGGGTCAAGTGGGCATGAAATAGGGCCCTAAAGACATGATTTGACTCCTGAAAAATATTCATAATGAGGAGTGGCGAATTTTGAGTAAAAGATAGAGTGAAAAGATTGAGGGGTTGTCCAAGTGCATGTACCCCTCTTAAAGAAGGAAAAGACCTGCATTGATGAAGGAGGTACATTCACACCTCCCCATCCAAGGATTACAATTTATGAGATTTCTATATATTGGGGAAGGAAGGAGGAGTGGGGTGTTACCCACTTCTCCTTTTGGAGAACTTTGGTGTAGATGGAAGAGAAGAGGAGAGGAGGAGAGGAGTCTCCCTCTTAGGATATGGTTCCAAAGATAGATTGGCTTGGAGAGGAAAGGATGAAGGAAGAGCTCAATCCCCTCATCTAAACAAAAAGATAAGTTTCCTTACCTTCATCATCCTTGTTATTTGTTGTAGGGGGGTAAGTTGTTGTGTGGATCTTGTTTATTATGGTGTGTGGAGAGCCTATATGTATGAAATTTGATGTCGTGTTGTTTTGATCTTTTGACTAAAAATTGAGAAAACTCCATCTATCATCTTGGGGTTAGTAGATTTCTTGCTCGGGGGTATGGCTAGAGCCCACGAGGCTCCATGACACCATTACGGTAGGGTGGAGAGCAAGCCTAGTATTCATGTGTATTACTCATTGAATCCCTAAAAAAAAAAATGTGTGTAATATTGTAAGTTGGTATTTTGTAGTAAAAGGAAAAGTTGGAATAGAGAAAGATTTATTTCATTGGCATGTAAAATCAATTGTTCTCAATATTATTTATAATATTGAAAGTTTGAAGGATGAATTTAATATCTTATTCAAAAGGGGGATGTAATAAAGTAAATTTTTATTCGTTGTATGATGTTCATTACATTTCTAAACATTGTTATAATTTTGAGGGTTAAACTTTTTATTGAAATAAAGAAAGGAAAATGGGGTAGAACAAGCTCCTACTTTTGTCATACTCTCTTCTAAAATTATGTAACTTGGATTCTGGAAGAAGGTTCACTATGTTTTTCTGAAATTGTAATAAATTGTGTGGTGGATTAGCCTTGTAGTATAAAGAAAATAAAATAAAATGATATAAACAGAGTTTCATGCCTTTCTACTACAAGCTGATTTGTTATATATTCTTTCTATTGTATAAATATTAAATTTCATTTAATATATATGAGTATTGGTCATACATGTACATTATACATCAAAAAAATACTATAATATAAAATACATCTTATTTTATATTAATGTATTTTACACATTATATGTAACCTTAAAATATCAAATAATAAACTCAAGTTACTTGTAATAAACTGAATTTAATTTTAATCAACTAGAAGTTAAAAATAATAAAAATAACTAAATCAAAATAGAGTTATTGAAATATTTTGAAAGATCATGCATGTGCCGGACAAGGAAGCCTTGGGAGGGCTCGGCCTCCCTGTCGCCCTCCGAAATAATAAATAAATAAACAAACCATTATTTCAAGAAAATTTCTACATACTTCTTATTCGCAGAGTTATAATTGCAGCCATAAGCATGTATCTGTATTCATATCGAAATTAATAATTAAAAAGGTAAAAAGCTGGATATTTATTGCTAAGTTACTCAGGGCATGGTATAACCAGTACCCGGCTTTCTTGGCAGCAATAACTTCATAGGTGCTATTATCCAAATGCCTAAAGAGCTTGATCGGTCAAAAGAAGAAGAAAAATAAATCAGAGGGCAAGTAGAATAATTTAACTGTGATTCCACAGCAACACTAAATGAACAAGGAATACATCGTCGGTTTGTATCTGAGACCCATATGTATATGAACACATTTTTTTGTATACTTCTCTGCTTATCTTTTATTGTTGGAGAGAAATATATATATATATATATAAAAGCCTGCTCCCTATCTGAAAATTACAAAAGAAAATTGATAAACTAAAATTTACATTCACTTTTCTTGTTATAGTCATCAACGCCTCCCTAAATGCTCTAGGAAACTCTTTTCTGAGCCGGGCACCCATTAAAACCTATAGGAAACATGAGAATATGAGTTTGGAAACATCCCAAGTGAATTCAGGCAGTAAACAAATCATGTGTTAAGCATGAAGGAAAAATTTTAAACACTGATTCCCACAACAGCTACTCCGGATCTCTGTAACCAGCACGCATATTGTTAATTAGCCTGTGGCTGGTTGTAGACCATAGAAAATGTAAAACACACAAAAAATAGAAGAGGAAAACTGCTGCAAGAGAACGGTGGGAAATCTGGAAGTAGAAATCCTGTCAAGTCTGTTGCTGCGAGTTGCACAGATATCCATTTAAGACTGGCGCCTACCTTTTTCCCTCCCAAATCTCGTGACAATATTTAGCATTCATTTAGTATGTCAGGCTATCCTGTTCGTGTCAAGCTCTCACTGCCATTCACAGTTGAAAGAAAAAGAGTGGGTGAAATGTAGGTGTCTTTTAATCACATCAAATTTATTATCTATATCTGGCTTAGCTGGCTTACTTCTTTATTATTTTCCTTGGTAGCAGCAAATCCGCCTCACACTGCAAATATTTTAAAAGGGGCATCATTAATATCAGAGGTACTAAATTATGTGCCCACCATTAATGACAGAAGTTGATGCCCAATAATGAATATAGGTGTGGCGTATTCCACTGGATACAACGCCTTTAATGGTGCTCTAAATAAATTCTAATACAGTTTAATAAAATTTAAAATCTGCAAATCTAACTCCATACCTATACTCCTATTTCTTAGCTAATAATGTCCAATCGCCTGTCCTTTAGATAGCTCCTATCTCATTATTTTAATCCATAGGTAGGCAGGAGCATTGAGGCATATAAGGGAAAAATAAATGGGCATTAAACTGTTTAGCCTGGATATTTGGGAAACGAGACAACTGCCATTTAAGCAGATATTCATTGGGAGTTGGTGCCATCCCACTACTTTTAATTTCTAACTGTGGTGTATGTATCAAGTTCCAAGATAGTGTCCACTGCAAATCAAAATAAATGCATAATATTGTTGGTTTGTAGTTGATAAATATGAAAGAGTAAATAAAACCAAAGAGGGCATTTATAACGATTAAAATTAGTATCTAGCATGGTATCAATGTTATAAATATTATTAAGCTCATATCACCGTTTCATAATATTATGTTTCTATTTACACAGATTATATAGTTAAGCTATGTCCAACAACATAAATTTAAAAAAAAAAAAACAATATGCTATAGCTGTCCTACATCCACATTAAAAAAGAAAGAAAGCAGCAACGAATTAAAGTAGACAATGCTGACCATAAGCATGAACTGCTGCTCCTTAACAGCAAAAGAAAATAGCAGCAGATTACATAGAATAATTGTTGTCTATCAGCAAAAAATAAATAAATAAATAAATAAATAGTAAAAGTTGCTGTCCATAAGCATGAATTGCTGCCCCATAACAGCAAAAAAAAAAAGAAAGGAAGAGAACAGCAGCAAAATACATAGTTTAAGTGTTGCCCATCAGCAGAAACAACATAAGACCGACCAGCAGGGTCAATTCATAAAACATAGCTGAGAATAACTATTGCTGGTAATGTTTCTATTATCAAGGGTAGTAACAAAGTCAATAATGTTAGTATTGACATTAAGGGTAATGCTAATATCCACGTTTATAGTCCATAACAAAAAGAAGTCTGATAATTAGAACAAATGCTCCAGCCCGTAAAATCCTTTCTTAATATTTAAGAGTAAGTCATAATTGTATTATTGGTTAAATTAATAATAATGAGACCATCATTAATGTTGACTTAATAATAATATTATTGTCGCTTTATTGGTTGAAAAATAATAATTTTATTATTAATGTTTAAGTATGGTCATATAATAATATCACTCTCATGGTTAAGAAACACTATTTTTTTTTACTGTGAATGGTAATATTATTAACCTGATTTTGCGAGATGAGCTCATCATTAGGGATATATATATACCTAAACAATAGCATTACTAGTGTGGGTAACTACTATTGTTATTATAAAAACTAAATAATATTATTGTTATTAACATTTGAGAAGGGACTAAATAAATAAATTAATACACACACACATATATAGTTAATATAGACAACATCATCAAGTGTGATATCATCTCTGCATGAAATAGAACTATAATATTAGGCATATGAATCTTGTTTAATAAGAACAATTTTATAATTCTTTCGAGGACTATTATTGCCTTGTAGTAGATTAAATATGTAATTTAGGACATTGTCATGCACCCAGTACTCGGATAAATTTTTGGTGCTAGTTTATAAAAGAATTAATTATCTTGAATAAGACCAATCAAATAAATTTTATCGTGAGACTCAAGGGGGCCTTTGGTCCTTATCAAACATATCCTAACCTCGTCAACCCAAGGAGGGCATAATTAATTAATCGCATAGATAACTTTAGCATCAACGCTTGGCTCTCATAATGATTAGTGTTTTGACTCAACCTATTGGGTGCTAACTAACTTTATTAATGTTTTTTTTTTTTTAAAAGTTACAAAAATTGTTGGGTTTTTCTAGTAAAATTATGGGCATGACAATATCTTTGAGATTTGTTAATTTTTCAAAAAGGAAAATTCTCATGCCCATTCCTGTGAGTGGGAATTTATTGCAAATTGTAACTCCATTCTAGAAGAAGGAAAAAATTGGAATTTTGTTGAAGAAGTGGAATGCAGGGGCATTGAGAGAGTGGGTTGTGATGTGGGAAGAACAATTTTGAATGAAAATTAAATGCACATACCTAAAGGAGAAAAAATCATGCCAAGAAAAGAGTCAGGGAAATTCAAAAGGTTTGATTGGGAGAGGGAGATTACTAGAGTTGTACCTGAGAGGACCAGTTTTAGTAAAAATGGCATAACTTTCTCATACGGAATTGAAATCAATAATTTAAAAATGATTTGGAAAGTTGAGAATGAGATGAAACAAACCTAGAAGGAATTTTAAATGATTTGTTGAGGTTAGGGAGCATGGGTAGAGATAAAATGATGGGTTTTAGAAGTTCTAAGATAGAAAAAGAGGAAAAAGGAAAGTAGAAGTGTGAAAGAGAGCATTAGGGTGCCCCATTCTCCATGCTTAGAAGTTGGAGAGGTGATATTTTTGATGTTTTGATAATGTCTATAGCTGATTTCTAAGTTTTTTAAATCATATATGTAAAAGTTGAAGGCATTCTTTCCTGTAAATTATTTCAAGGAGGATTTGATATTCTCAATGTGTTGTTGAAATTGAAGATTCTAAAATATTTTCTACTGGGTTCTTATTTATGAGAATGAATTTTATGTTATGGCTGCTTGGATGTTTTGTTTGAAAAAACTCCCCATCCTCAACTGCATCAAATTGTATTAGAGCTGGAAGATTGGCTGGGATGTGTTGCAATAGTGAGTAAGTTAATTTTCTTGGATATGTGTTGAAAAAAAAAAAATTGAAGGATTGGGGTTTGTTGGAATGTGTGAGTGTGAGTTTTGTTGTAGGTATGAAAGAGGACTTGTGACTTTATCCTCCAATAGAGGTTAAATCTAGGTAGAAGGTGCATGAGAGAGAGGTGTATCTTCCAGAAACTATCTGTTGGGTAGAGGATAAACAAGAGAGAGAGATTGTTGCAAGGAGGACTAGTAACTGAAGAGGGACTTGTGAGTCTTTAAAAATTGATTTGAAGAAGAAAAGATGGGTCATTAGAAGACCCGTGAGAATGATATTTAGGGAAGAGTATTGGGGAAAAGTGAGATAAAATAAGTTCTTTGTAGAGTTGAAGAAGATAGAAGTGAGATTGGATGCCCTTGAGGAAAGCTTGGGAATGAAGAAGCACACTATAGTTGAGGAAGATCAAAAAATATATGAAGTTGAGTTTCAGTGTTTTAGATGCAGGTGAAGAAAGGGATACCACAGAGTGCCATACATATGGCACTAAAAAGGAAGTGATCCTCATGCAAGAGGATAATAAAGAAGAGAAGAATGAATTCGTAGATGAGAAAGAGGTATTGTTTAAAGATATTGATGTTCATTTGTGTGAAGAAAAGATAAAAGAATATGTTGAAGTAAGTGACTTCGAAGTTGGGGTAGAAATTTTTCCTTGGAAAGACATAAATATGTTGAATAAAATGACACATTTGAGTGTAATGGAAGAGGTAGAAGAAGAAAGGAACAATATTGAAATAGACAATAAAAAGGAAAAGATTGGGAAAACAATAGAGAAGCAAGAAAATGTATAGGTAAAACATCATTTTCATGATATCCATGAAATAAAATTTGATGTTAAAGAGTTATATAAAAAATTTCATGAGAAAACAAGTGAAAAGGAGAGTATTGCTGTGGTGAGTAACAATGGAGTTATAGAGGGAAAAAGAAGTGAAATTGTAGCAAAGGTTGGTCCATTGGAGGGCATGGAAACACAAAAAAGATTGGGACATAAATTTAAAGAAGAAAACATAGAAAGGAAGACAAAGGAGAACATTGGAGAAGCAACAAAAGAAGGAGATAACTTACTAATACATGGTTCAACAGTGGTTGGAGCAAAATTTGTAGCATCAAATGATGAGGTAAAATCTGAATTTTGTGAAATTTTTGATGAAACCGATTTATGTGTAATTGACACCATTGGGATTGATAAATATGAGAATATGGAAGAGTATATTGTAGTATTAGATAAAGAGAAGAAAATAGAGGCAACAAATTGTTTTTCTATGTTTTGAAAAGATGATGCTACAATTGGTTTTACTTCAAATGAAATAGTAAGGGGATATAAAGAAATAGAATTGGAAAGGTGCAGCAATAATATGCTACAATTTGAGGTACAAGATGTTCAAGATGATGGAATAGAGTGGGAAGATACATATTGGTGGAAATCAGATTTTAATGGGTTGAATATCTTGAGAGGAATAAAGAGAGGAAAGATGAATGAAGGAAGAGATGAAAAGGTGCAATGTAAAATGAAAAGGAAAAATTAGGTAGAAAAAGAAGAAAGATGGATGAAGAAAAAACATTGGATATTCAAATTTTTATGAGCTAAAACTCATGAAACATTTCTTCTTACCCTAGGTGTTTGATGTAAGAGCATCTAGGGGTACCAGGCAATCTTGCATCCCCAAAAATATTTTATTTTAATTTTGAGTTTCTTTGTCTTGGGTTTCTAATACAGAGCATCATACACAAAGGAAGGTACCAAACTTTATAAAATTGAAAACTTAATTCAATTATGAAAATAAAGTTCCAAAAGGGCATTAGATCCACCAAACACCATTAATCACCCGAGTTTATAAGTACAATCTTCAATTACATGTTACAAGGATACAAAATACTTCATTAGTGCATCTTCCAAAATATTGATTCATTCAAGAAAAATTAAGACTCCTCCAATAGTCTTGACAAAAACATGATCACCATAACCTTTAAAACTCACCAAGAATCCAAAACAAACCATGTCAATGATCTATCGCACCAAATTCTATTGGTTCTTCATGACTATCCTAAGGTGCTGCAAATACTCCATCCTTAAAGGAGAATCACCATCAAAAAACTCAAGACACAAGTTAATTCATCTATTCCAACCTTGGAAAGCTTCAAAAGACATGTGAACTTCCCCTTTGTACAAATATTTGATGAGTTTGTGATATTTACAATACATAACAACTTAATACACTACCTCTTTAGGACTACAACTTCATTGTCTACGAAGGACAGTTAGATTAAAGAAGAATCTAAACTTGTTCTCTTACTAAATATTGTAGAAAATGATTCATGACACTCCCATAAGCTTTTACAAGACACTGCCACCAAAGAGAATTCTTTTCTTAATCATCAAACACGGGAAAAAGGGTTGTTCATTGTCTTTTTCTCAAATTTTTAATGAAAACACAGACCTAGGGCCTCCTTGTTCTCACCCAAGACCATAAGCTAAGCCACCAAAACTTTGAATTTTGAAATATAACATCAAAACAGACCTTCACATAAGATTTTAGATGATTTCACCAAGAAAATAAAGAGAAACAAAATTTCTTTTGTCCACTGTTACCCTAGTAAGGGTTTTAGACAATTTTTAGGAAAATGATTGTATCCTCCACAAATCTTAACTAAAATGAATTAAATTAACTTGAAAAGGAAGTTAATTGATTTATATTTAAATTACAACTAGTTTTTCACCATTAATAGTTTGTACAAGCCTGTACAATGGCTGGAAATAGTGAATTTTTTGGAAATGAACATAAAAATTAGAGTTTTTCCATTATTTTCTTCAAGGGTTCAATCACCAATGAAGACAAAAGGATTTAAAAATCCTTTTTAAAGGAATTTACATCAGTTTCTAACCTCCTAACTACCTCAATTGACCATATCCTCATTAACTCCTTAATTTTTCTTTTAGGCAACTTTTACACTTTTTGCAAATTTGACATTTTTGTTGGCAATTTTTACATTTTCTTTGCAATTACTCATCAAATGAATTTGAATGACCCATAAAAATGGAAAAATGGAATTATTTACAAAATAGAATCATGGTTATGTGAAGGCGTTCTTGCACCAAACTCCCCACCAAAAATATTTCAAGTCCACTTGAAAGTGTTGTTGCCAACAAAATTGCCTTCTTGAGATGCCCTGCCACTAATTTGCTTCTTATCACCTTCATTTTCACTTTTGGATTAAATTTTTCCATGTAAATTATTTTTCTACCATGCTTCCCCTCTGAAATTAGATTCTTCATTCCTTCATACACCTCAAGATCATGCTTCTCTCTTTGACCTTCAACCTGCAAACAATCCTTTGTCCAAAGCATTAGTAACACAATGAAATGATATAAGGTGACAATCATGATACCTCCATCATTTTGAAATTCCTTGCAAACCTCCAAGATTAACTACTTCATGATAATTCCTTCTATGTCTTCAACTACAATAATCAAGTCCTTTTTCATATCTTCATGCTTGGAAACTTCTACAACATCTTCTTTAATGAATTCTTCTCTTGCATTTTCAAAGGCTTCTTCCTCTTTTACCTTCATTTTCTTTATTCTCTTAACTATCTTCCTTATAGGCCATGTGACTCTTCTCTTTATCTTCAGGTGCCAACTTGTTGCCTGCTTCATCATTTGTTCTATCCTCTTCATAGATTCTTGGAACTCTCTATCCATCCTTTCCATCTCTTGTTTTATCTCAGCAAGCTCTTTATCAAACTTAGCTTGTCTCTTCTTCTTCTTTCTCTCTTACTTTCCTTGCAAATGATTATTTAAGTTACCCATCCTCTCAAGAAATATCCTCCTTGCTTCACAACACACTTACCTACAAACAACCACCAAACACACAACTACAAACCACAAACCACAACCAACTTATCAGCCCATATCTTTCTCGGGCTCTAATGCCAAATTGATGTAGAGCATTATACACAAAGGAAGTTACCAAACTTGATCAACTTCAAAACCTAATTCACTTATGAAAATAGAGTTCCAAAATGGAATTAGAGCCACCAAACACCATTAATCACCTTAGTTTATAAGTACAATCTTCAATTGCATGTTATAAGGATTCAAAATACTTCATTAGTGCATCCTCCAAAACATTGATTCATTCAAGAAAAATTAAGACTCATCTAATAGTCTTGACAAAAACATGATCACCATAACCTTTAACACTCACCAAGAATCCAAAACAAACCATGTCAATGATCTATCCCACCAAATTCTATTGGTTCTTCATGATTGTCCTAAGGTGCTACAAATACTCTATCCTTAAAGGATAATCACCATCAAACAACTCAAGACACAAGTTACTTCATGTATCCAACCTTGGAAAGATTAAAAAGACATGTGGACTTCCCCTTTGTACAAATATTTGATGAGTTTGTGACATTTACAATACATAACAACTTAATACATTTCCTCTTTAGGACAACTTCACTGTCTACAAAGGACAATTACATTAAAGAAGAATCTAAACTTGTTCTCTTACTAAATATTGTAGAAAATGATTCACGACACTCCCATAAGCCTTTACGAGACACTGTCACCAAAGAGAATGCTTTTCTCAATCATCAAACATGGTAAGAAGGTTTGTTCACTATCTTTTTCTCAATTTTTAATGAAAACAAAGACCTGGGGCCTCCTTGTTCTCACCAAAGACTATAAGATAAGCCACCAAAACTTTGAATTTTGAAAGATAACATCAAAACAAACATTCACATAAAATTTTAGATGATTTCACCAAGCCAATAAAGAGAAACAAATTTTCTTTTGTCTATTGTTACACTAGCAAGGGTTTTAGACAATTTTTAGGAAAATGATTATATCCTCCACAAATCTTAACTAAAATGCATGAAATTAACTTGAAAAGGAAGGTGATTGATTTATCTTTAACTTACAACCATTTTTTCACCATTAACAATCCATACAAGCCCGTACAATGGCCGGAAATAATTGATTTTCTAGAAATGAACATAAAAATTAGAGTTTTTCCATTATTTTCTTCAAGGATTCAATCACCAACAAAGACAAAAGGATTTACAAATAATTTTAAAAGGAATTTACATCAGTTTCTAACTTCCTAACTACCTCAACTGACCAAACCCTCATTGACTCCTTAATGTTGCTTTTAGGCAACTTTTTACGCTTTTTGCAAATTTGACATTTTTGTTGGCAATTTTTACATTTTCTATGCAATTACTCATTAAATGACTTTGAATGACCCCTACAAATGGAAAAATGGAATTATTTACAAAATAGAATCATGGTGATGTGAAGGCGCTCCTGCACCATTTTCCTTGCAGGCTCAATTTATTTAAATGCTGAACTCTTCTAGCACACTAAGGCTTGATGTTGGAATGTGAAAAATCAATGGATTAATTGATTCACTTGCTAATTATTTAAATATCTTTGAGATTTGTTAATTTTTACAAAAGGAAAATTCTCATGCCCATGCCTGTGAGTGGGCATTTATTGCAAATTGTAACTCCATTCTAGAAGAAGGAAAAAAATGAAATTTTGTTGAAGAAGTGGTATGCAGGGGCATTGAGAGAGTGGGTTCTGATGTGGGAAGAATAATTTTGAATGAAAATTAAATTCGCATACCTGAAGGAGAAAAAAAATGCCAATAAAAGAGTCAAGGGAATTCAGAAGGTTTGACTGGGAGAGGGAGATTACTAGAGTCATACCTAAGAGGACCAATTTTAGTAAAAATGGCATAACTTTCTCATACATAATCAAAATCAAGAATTTTAAAATGATTCAGAAAGATAAGAATGAGGTGCACCAAATCCAAAAGGTGTTTTAAATGATTCATGATGGTCAAGGAGCATGGGTAGACAAAATTTTATGGGGTTTAGAAGTTCTAGGATGAAAAAAAAAGGAAAAAGGAAAGTAGAAGTGTGAAGGAGAGCATTTGGGTGCCCCATTTTCCACGCTCAAAAGTTAGAGAGGTGATGTTGCTGCTATTTTGATAAGGTCTATAGCTGATTTCTAAGTTTTCTAAACCATATTTGTAAAAGTTGAAGGCATTCTTGCCTGTAGATCGTTTCAAGGAGGATTTTATATTCCCAATGTGTTGTTGAAATTGAAGATTTTAAAATATTTTCCATTGGGTTCTTATTTATGAGAATGAATTTTACGTTATGGCTACTTGGATGGGTTGTTTGACAAAACCTCCCATCCTTGACTCCATCAATTGAATACCTATCACAAGTTATAAATGAGTAAAATTATAAAGCTATGTCACACTTTTATAAAGGAAATGACCAACATTGATCCAATTTTTTAACTTAAATCACTATAAAGTAACATATATGTTTTAAATTTTGAAATGATGCAAAGTAATTAAATCTATATTTCTCAAAAAAAAAAATTAAATCTATATTTTTTAGTGTATTCTATGGTTTTATTCTCTTAGAACAATTGAAAAATTGCCTCAATATAATGTTTCCTAAAATATATAGTATTATTTATTTGTTGATGAAATATTGAAAAATAATGTTAAATGGTCCACATCGCTCTTTATATAGTAAAAAAAATCTCTTATTTTTTTGTGTGTATTTATAACTCGAAACTTTAGTTCATGGATTTATTTTTTTCCTGTTTGATAAATATATTTTTAATAAATCTTAAAAAATTTGTACTAAAAACATAGTTATTTCCATGAGACATAACCTTTTACCTTAATTATTTATCCAAAATATTAAAAAAATCTTGACATAAAATCTTCTCTACGTTTTTTCAAAATTTTAGAATAAATTTTATTATTTTTCTTACAAGATAATAAACCTTATATTTTGGTGTTGATGACCTAATTTTAGTAAAAATAAAATAAAAAATAAAAAATAATTAAACTAATAAAAAATTATATATTTGAAAACTATACTTATAAATCTGAAAAATAGTATTTTTAATATTTTTTTAAAATGGTATTTACAAGAGTAGGAATTGTTGAAACAACAGTTTTTTTGAATAATTTTATTTTTTGATAAATTGGTCCCAACGTGGTGCAAAATGTGTATTTAGTGGACATTTCTAGTTGAAAAATCTATGGCCCATATCTAACTTAGCTAGAATGAATCTAGCTAGACCATATGTTTGAGCACAAATAATTTTTAGTTGGAAATGCTCAAATACACTTATGTTGATAAGTTGGTCAAAAGTGTCATAGTTCTATACTTTTACCCAAACAAAATCTTGATTTCTTGTCCATGTAAGCTTTAAAAAAAATATTAATACATGAATCCTATATTATCTATATTCATTGTAATCATCAATTTTGAGGACCTAGGTGTCTTAGGATTTAGAGGTCATGATAATAAAGGAAAGAAAGAGTTGTGTTCATTATTTGATTGTCTTGTTGTTACCAAGCCTAATTATATACAATTTTTAATGATAGATCCTATCAAATGTTAATTTCAAAGTGAATATGACCCTAAAAAGCAAGTGTGAATTTAATAATAATGATGATATGGACCCAAAAATAGGAATATAATATTTAATGGAAAATATACTCTCCCTGAACCCTTCTTCAATAGTTCTTACACTTGCTAGTTCAATTCTTAATTTTCTCTTGGTGTGATTTTATGTGCCACCATGTTATAAAATTGAACCCATAGTATTAGATCCATGTGGTGATATAGACTCCTTTTTGGTGGTAATCCATCTGATATATTATATAATATGGTGTCTTTGTACTCTATCAATAGTTCTGAAACTTTATTTAGTAATTTTATCAACCATTTCTTTGGATACTAAATGATCTATACTACCAATATCAATGGTGAATTTACAATATTTACCTTTAATTTTTCATATCATCCTAAAAAATTCTTCGTTTGTACTAGTTCTTATAGATATATAGTATCTAAATTCTCAACAAAGATCTCCTCATAAATGATTAACCCTTCTCTTGTTCTTCCATTGGGTTTTATCTTTCTTCATATACATATTTCTAGCTCTTGTGCTACCTTTAGATCTCTTCCTAATATTCCCCTAGTCTTGGTATCATTTAGATTCTCAATATCCTTCTCTTCTGTGCACATGAAACAAGTTCCATCAAAATATCTCCCATCATTTATACCATATCTTCCTTTCCCTCTTTGGTATCTCCCTCCATTGATTATTATCATTGTCCTATTTTTTTATTATCCATTAGTATCATTAACAATTATCACATCATTAATTATCACACCCTTATTGTAATTAATTATTTACATGATCATCTTCCATTATTAATCTTTTAATTAAATATTTATTTATTATTTAATTAATGATCCAATAATCTATTAAATGAAATAATAAATTCCTAAGTATCTTCTTATATATTAACTCCATTAAGTTAGTAACTTTTTCATCTATTTATCCATTTAAAATAAAATCACTAGTATCCTCTCATGAGTTTGAAATAATAATTTTCCTCAATAATTTAAGTTACTCTTCCACCTCTTTGAGCTAACTCCACAATCAATTAAGTTAACTACTCGTCATTGATTGAATTTCTATTATCCATTTGGTCTTTTAAAAATCTATGAATTCCTCCTTTCACATCAGTATGAAAAATAATTTTAACAATTTTACCATTCAAGAAATATTAATGTTATGTTTTTGAGTTAAGCACCCATACATCTTGATCATTTGGAGAAAATTTATTTGACTACAATGGAGTCTATGATAAATTTAATTTGAATGTTATGTGGTGCTTTATTTGAAGTTTATTTTGTGCTTTAAATCCAATATATATGTAGTATTTTAGAACATGAAGCTTCTTCATTTGCATTTTTTTTCTAGATTATTTTCTAATATAATACTTACATTTTGTTTGAGCCTAAAATGAATACAATTTTCCTTCATCTAATATTTATGGTTGTTATTTTTGTTGGCTTAATCTTGTAGGTTCTTGCTCCTTTTAGGTGGTTTGGATTATCAATATTTTTGGGAACCTTCTAGTGTGAAATGAACATTGCAATTACATTTGGGGAGGCCAAGAGATTAAATTTGATATATAATTTATTATTTTTTGGTTACATTTTTTTTACTGTCCACTTGTATTAATATTCTCTTCTCTCGCATAGATGCATGATCTTGAGAAACAAAAACACACACTTCTTCCCATGTTTCCTTTTAGGAGGACTACCTTATGTTTAATCACCAATTAGATGACCTCAAATCTAGGATTCTAGTGGAGTATAAATATTGAGGAGTGAATCAAAAGACATGCCTCTTGGAAGGTAATTTTTTTCATTCTGTTAAGTCCCCAAGAATTTTATACACTGGGGAACTGAAGGCTAAGAGTGGATTACCCTATCCTCTTGATTTCTTGGCATCTTTCACTTTCACTTTCACTTTCACTTTCACATATTAAGCCTCATTACCCTTGAGTTATATCAAGGACACCCTTAGAATCTTATTGTATACACCTAAAATCAGTCATCACCTTTGATTAATTAAATACTAGCTATTTAATTAATATTTGAACTACATATAAATAAATTCTCAATTTATTTATATTGTTCAATTTTCTAAATTCTCCAACTCTAAAACATATTCTTCTAAATTAATTAAATAATGAAATTTCCATAAGTTTTTTTTATTTAATTAATCTTCGCTAATCTCGATTAGGAATTTTAGCACATGTCTACAACTTTTTGTGCCACCTCATTAAAGTCACATGAAATTAAAAAATTCTAATTTTTAATTAGAATTATCTTCAACCAATTTTTGGAAGCACATGGCTTATTCCTCACACACTTCCACCAATTTTAAAGGCACATGGTTTTTTCTTCCCACACTTGAGTCTTCCATCCAAATGGCATGTTTCCCATTGGTCAAGAGATTCTTCCATCCAAATGGCATGTTATCTTTGGTCAAGGGGACAACATCTAGATTCTCTCCATCTCCACCATCAATTCTTATTGTTTGAATTTGGTCCATCAATTATTTCCACCTCACTATATGCTTGGAAAAGCCTATAAATACAACCCTTGGGAATTGTATTTTGCATCTACATTTGAAGTAAATTTATCATGTAGGAACATCGTTTGAGCTTGGGAGCACTTTTGAGTCTTATAATTACTTTTTACATCATGTTTTGCATCATAGTTAGATCTTAGACTAACACTTTGCTTCATAGTTCCATTTTATGTCATCCTTTGCATCATAGTTGCATTTTAGATTAACATTTTCATAGTTATCTTTTGAGCATTTGGAGTATCATTTTAGTTTTCTATAGTTTGCATATGAGCATATGTAGAATCATATATAGAGTCATATAGATCACTACCATAGTATCCACCACCATTTTTCCATTCATCATAAACACCACCATCCATTCATCATAGCATCCATTATCTTTTCCATCGTATAGTTGCATGTAGGAACTTAGTTGGCTTGCATGTTGAATACTAATCTCATTTCTTAAGTTTCATTCTAATAGAATTTGTGCACATAGAAATCTGAGGGCCAAAGGGTTAAAGGAATCTTTAAGAATAAAGGACAATGAGATGTTCTTTAAAGATTTGTTAAATTGCAATTTAGAGTAGCTTCTTTGCTTTGAATCTTTAATATAATTTATTTCATTAAGGTTTGTGTTGATACTAACTTTACAAATTTCACACACACACAAAATGGTCTCCCCTTATCTGGGTGACCAAAAAGCTAGATCCATTCACTTTTTGTGTGTGAGTGTGAGTGGAGTATATAGTGTGTGTTCTCTCTTTATTCATGTGGAATAAAGATTGATCAAACTACGGGTATACTTGATTTCTTTTGTTTATCTTAGAGGGCTAGCCTTGTGGGAAAAAGTAATCACCCAAGGGAATGACCCAACTGTTAACACGTTGAAGCAAAGTGATTTTGAACCAGGATATAAATGTGGGTACTTGAACAAAGGCAAGTATCACAAGGATAGTTTAGATGAGAAGGGAAACAATGGTCTCTCACCCAATGGATTATCCCCCACAAACATAATGTCTGTACTAGAACCCTTGTTATAGTTTGGCCAAAAACCTTTATCTATTCTTTGGTGCAACAATGGTTGTTTTGAAGGCATCCACATTCTCACAGTTTTAAGTAGAGATGATAAATATGCCATAGGAGATTCATGGGTATTGATGCTTGAATGCCCTATAGAAGTGAGTTTCGTGGAGGGGAGCCAGTGCAGTCAAGCATCTAATAATCTGCTAAGAATAAGTGCAATTTGTGTGGAATCCAAAAGAATACAATCTTTCACAACCTTAGGCTTATACATTGCTTGATGTGTCTTTATCAAAGCATTTTCAAAAAAAATTTCAAACAAAATATCACATGTCAAAAATGAAAACCCTAGTTTAGAATTACATTCATTGAAACAACCAAGCCCCCAACTAGAAAATCTAAAAAATAAAACCAACTTCCAAAAAATAGTGTTATTCTTCTAGTTTGGCACATCTTGTAGACCTTATGGTGCATATTGACTGCCTTTTGGAGCATCTTGCACCTGTATTCACACATATTGTCCAATTTACTAGAGTTAAAACCTACTTACAAAGCCTTGTAAAACTTTATTGCATTTCATGCACTTGTTCTGGTGCTACTTGCACTTTCTGTGGTGCTTCTTGCACTTTCTGTGGCACTTTTTGCACTTTTTGTGGTGCTTCTTGCACTTTTTGTGGTGCTTCTTGCACTTTTTTTTGGTGCTTCTTGCACTTTTTGTGGTGCTTCTTGCACTTGTTTTGGTGATTTTTGTCTCTATTTTGGCACATTTTGCAGACCACAAAACAATGACTTAGTTTCATCTCCTGTTTGATAGTCAGTCTCATCCCAGAAATCCTTAGCAATGTTCAACCATTCCTTAGGTAAAACAGAGTTTGAACATGTGTTTTATCAAATGATTTCATGAAAGATTAAAATTTGGAAACCCAAGTCCAAAGTTCTTAGTCTAAGAGAACATCAAAAACATCTCTCAACACTCTACAAATTTAGAGAGAGGTTGGTCTTCAATTTTTACAAAAGATCTTCAAAGAACAATCCCAACTTGTACTCATTTTACTATTGTCAAAATCCAAGACTTTTCCAAAGATTTGAGTATCTCGTTTCACAAGTTTGAACCAAAATTTCAGAATTTTCTCAAGTCCAAAATCATTCCTTAGATACCTTAGAATTCTAAACTTGTTAAAATTGACCTCTACAAGTGGAATTCTCTAACCTCGACCAAGAACTAACATCTCAAAGTACCAAAATCATCAAATTTATCACACCTTTGATTATTAATCCTAGTTTCGTCATCAGGATTTATCATCCTCTCATCATGAAATGAAGCTATATAGTCAAATCAAACTTAGTGTCATTAGAATTTTTCATTCTATTTGACTTAGTTGTAATCCTTGGTACTTTTCCAAAACTTAGATCAAAGTTTAGTCTACACTATAACAGTTGTATGCCCGTTCAAGCAAGGTTACAAAAACAAAAACTTAAGGAAAAAGGACTTGAAAATCAAAACATTGAAGACTTGAATCTTGAAAATTCAACCATTGGAATTCCAACCATTGAAAATCCAATCATTGAGATTACAAAAGCATTTAAACTCAAAGAATAGGAAGTTGAAACTCAAATCACCATGGCTGAAATAGATGAGGATCAATTGAATGCTTTAGTTCATCAAATGAAAAACCTTCAACAAAAAATCTGGGATATGCAAAGGGAAACAACCATAGAAAGATATTTTTTGGACACAAACATCTATTCTTATACATATAACAAAAATACAGACATGACACCTTCTCCACCAAAAACTACATCATCCAAGTTCAATTTCTTTGAATTCTTGAAAAAATTAATTCAGAAGCCCAAATCTCAGTCCTCAAACACAAATGATATTGAACAATCTTTCCATGTCATACATCTATCTTCATCTCCCATAAGTCAAAATAAATCTCAGGATTCTTTCACCCAAGTTAAAAATTCCATCCACCCATCTTCTTCTATCATACCTTCTGCATCTAATGATTCATGTCAATCTCTTAGTCCAAAACATGACAACATAGAATCCTCTACACCTCAAGATCAAAAAATTCTTTCCACTTTATCCAATGATACCAAAATTCCATGAGTTCTTCCAATCTTTGACCAAGACCCCATCTCTCAAGAATTATATGATGATCCCATCCTTTCACTTTTCATCCACAATGATTCCTTTCCATCTCAAGAGAAAAGTATTCTTCCAAGTGGACTCCTTCCAACACATCTAATCAATCCATACCATCTCATGATTCCATTGTATCCCAGGAGCATGATAGTTCTTCCATCCTATCTAATGATGTCCTACCATTTTATGATCAAGATATGCTTTCCACAAAATCTCATGATTCCTTTCCTCATCAATATCAAGATATGCCTTCCATACCACTTCATGATGATTCCACACATAATAAAGAGTAAGCTACTCCATCTCATGCATCTTGTGATCATTTTCCAAGTCAAGATCAAAACACTCCATCATCCCCATGTCAAGATCCTATCACACCTAATCAAGGTATCCATGAGCCACACACCTACAAATTGGGATCCTCCACCTTTATCCACTTTGGTTTATTTCCAAAACCTATCCTTTCATCCATATCATATCCTACCCAAAATGGACTTGCATCTTGTTTCACAAACAATACATATCCCATTGGTAAATGAATGTGTCAAAGTATGAACTACAAAGGGAAAGGATTAGGGCTTCATGAACAAGGTATCCTAGAACCCCTTTTTTCTCAAGAAAACCCATATTACCATGGCCTTGGTTATACACCTAAGTGTCCTAGTCCATCAAAACTACCATCTATCCTAGGTCCATATCTTATTCCTCAAGAACAAAAAAGGCACACATCCTTGATGCCCTTTCAAAATTCTACCTCCAACAACTCATCCATGATACCTCCATACCATTCATCTCCATCCATCTCTCCTATTGCTCTTGGAAGCAATTTGGGTGCCAAATGTCAAAAGCTTCCATTTCAAAATCCACATGGGTCAAAGGATCAACATGTCTCCTCAAAGAGGCATGCAAAAATAAAAGAAAATTTGATCCATAATCAAAGGAAAATCAAAAAGGCCACAAAGGCCCATCAAAGAAAAAAGGAAATTTTCAAAGACCACAAAGGTCCATAAATCAAAATAAAATTTCAAAAGGCCACAAAGGCCCATAAATTAAAAAGAAAAATCTCAAACACCACAAAGGCCCACAAAGAAAAAATCAAAGTCAAAATTCATGTGGATTCCAAAAAGTCTCATAGTTCAGCAATAAAATCTAAATTGGCATCCAAATTTTCTGACACCAAAGCTTCCTCCAATCCTCCATCTAAAAACCTCTCAACTTCCAAATCCATTTTTCCTCCATCACTTCGACACCCTTCAAGGTGTGTGCCAAAGTTGAACTTGCAATCCTTTCCATCTATCCATCAACAAGCCTTCCCACCTACTATACGTCACCCAACATTCATCCCCCATTTTTCTCCTTTAATCCAAACCTTTGGATAAGTCCTTATTTCTTCCATCATACCTTTTATAGGCCAACATTTATGAGTCTAATCCCCATTGCCATGGTTTATTAAAGGGATATTTGGTCATGAAACTTTATGCTTAAGTCCTTCTTCCATCTTCCTATCATGCATATATTATCCTCCACATTTCCCACCTTTGATCTCAATAAGGTTAAGGATCTTCTTGAACATTATATATCTTATCCTATACATTCTATTTATATCTTCCATACCATATCCTTTGCCTTATCCATATCCCATCATTCTTTCTAAATACATCCTTTCTTCCTATCCTTGGTCTTGATGAGGAATAGGGGAAAAATACTTGGGCCTTGTGTTTGTATCCTATCTAGTTAATCTTGATCATCCCATTCATTATCTTTATCATTGCTTTCTTCCATTCCATATCTCCTAGCTTATCAAAAACCATCTCATCATGTCCCTTTCCAACCTTGAATCTTATCATGGAAATCATTTTTGAGCCTATTTGTAAAACATTATCCAATCCTCATATATTTTGTCAAATCAATCATCAACAATCATCAATCTTATTGTACTTAGAGGAAATTAGTGATCCTAAGTACTTATCATCATCATGCCTTATGGAATCAATCATTCCTAGAATCTTAATCGATCAACCATTATCATCTTTTGACAAGAGATATATTGCTTGTGTGACATGTTTTGCAATGAATCTCTCATTTTGATCTATCATTTATCCATGGTTGTAATACCTCTATTGTGGGGCATCTTGTTCCTTCAAAACAATCATATCATATCATTTCATCGGAAGAGGTCTTGAAAAATACCAAAAACATCAGAAAATGTCTTGGAAAAATGGTTTCCTGGATGAAAACCTGGCAAACAGGCATCTTGGCAACATTGAAAAAATCAGAAAAAGATTAAAAATACAAAAAAAATCAGAAAAGATAAAAAATACAAAAAAATGAAAAAAGGAGAAAAATACAAAAAAAGGTGAAAAATCAAAAAGATCAAAAAAATCATAAAATTTGAAAAAGTGCAATAAAAACAAGTAGTGAAAACCTGACAATATGCGTTATTTATGATAGGTTAGCTTTTCCATCTATTTGAGCATATCGACTATTCACTTTCACCATCCATCTGCCTATCCTTTGAAAGCTCCATGTACATATCCTGGCATCGCGGTCATGTCTCACCCTTGACTGGGGGAAAAATCTTGAACTCACTAGAGGCAATAAAATTTGAGCTTGAACGAACAAACAAACAATAGTGGGGCAAACACAATCCAAAACAATGATCATAGTGCAACTCAACATTGAACATCAATCACACAAACTGAAACACATCGAACACCCAAATCAAAATAGCCAAATCAAATCAAAAGCGAACTTCAAATGGATGATGTTCTTTATGAATCATGGGTTTATCACATTAAACACAAATGTTCAATTGTTGTACTTGGACTTTTGTTATCATATCTTTGGAACACCTTGATGATTATCAAACTAGAGGAGCTAGGAAGGTGTATGATTTTTCTTTTTCTTTTGTCTGTGAGTTGATCATTATTATTGTGCAAATTGTCATGGGACGTGCTCTACAAAGTATCATTGATGACATTCTAAATTTGCATAGGAAACTAGTTAACTCTTATTTGTTTACACAAGCAATACTCAGGTCATCTCAATTTAATTATAATTAGATGCTTGTGTTAACTTGCACTATCAAACATCATGGAAGTAGTACTCAGGTCATCATGGTCTAAATATACCATTGATGCTTGTACTCACTTTCAACATTTTAAAGGCGCAATGATGATAAAAAGCACGACAAATCAGCTGTTATGACTGATAACTTTTGCATATAAGATCTGCATGGTTAGAGTAGATTGCATCCATGTTAGTTTGCATCTATATTTATGGGATTTCCAAAGCTGCAACAATGATGTTATCTCTTGCATTAAGGGATTGAGTACACTTGACCTTACCAAAAACACATCATTTTCATATAGTTACACATCACTTGCATTATCATCAATTAGAAGACATTCTCATTTAGTTGCATATCACTTGCATTATCATTTGCTTGCATCAAAAAACATTACAAACATCATTCATCCATCCATGCATCACATCATCATATTTGCATCAGAAAACACAAAAAGATGTGCATCACATCTCATTTAAATAATCAAAATCATTTCATATAGTGGTGTTAGGAAAGTGGTTCACTAAGCTTAAATGAGTGAGTCTCTTCACATTTCCAAAAGAATTAGGAAATATGTCAGGTTTTGTGAAAGCTTAATTTAACAAAGAATCAACTAACAACAACCTTCCCACAACTCTTGTAAGGTGGATAGATTCAATCATTTAAGCTTAAGATCCTAGAAAAAAATCATCTGCATAATCATTTGCATCACATAATCATAATTCATCATTACAAAACATCATATATCATTTGCATTGCAACCATACATAATTAATATAAACATTGAATTTCATCACATATCATTATTGCATAATCAAATCCATTCCACATAGTATAAAACATCATTTTCATAAATCCATAAAACATATAGAATCATTCATCATGCATTATCATGTCATATTATCCTTGCCTATATCACATCGTCATGTTAGATCATCATTGCATACATTCTCATAGAATTGGGTACCATCACACAATCATTTCATCCATCATACATACACCCACTGATCCTTTATTTGCATCAAAAAAGTACAAAAACATAAAAAACATCACATTTCATAATAGGATCCATCACGTACATCATACAGACATCATTCATAAAAAATAATAGAATCATAACACATCATTTCCATCCATAACATATCATATCACCATCATGCAGAACATCACATAGCATCATAAAATAGAAATCAAATGTATCCATCATAATTATCATGATCATCATCATCATGATCATCACCATCATATAAACATCATATAGACACAGATAATCATCATTGTTTCATATCATATAACCTCAAAACAAAATCATAATGTCAAAGTGTATGAGGATATCCAAAAGTATGATGAAATACATCAACATCAAAAGTGGCACTATATTGTAAAGTATGAACACAAGAAGTACATCATCAGTGTCACAATGGTATATACATCATGTCCAAAGTACATCAAAAATATTCTATCCTAACTGGAGCTATGTCGAGCTCCCCCCAGATGGTGTTGGCATCACAGAATTGGTACCTCCTCCACCTAATGGACCTACACCAAGATCTCTCCTATCTCCAAGCAATGGTTGTGTAACACCCATGCTAACAATCTAAGACCAAGACCTACTAGATCAAGACTATACGAAGCTCTCTTGCCACTTGGGAGGAACCAACTCAAGATATTTTCCCTTTTAAAATTGAGCCTCCTGAGCAGTGTGCCAAAACTCTCTGAAATAATCAGATGTATTGACAGCTACTACAACTTTCTATAATCTCTCAATAATGGCCTCAACTTGCTCTACCCATCATCTCACGACATCCCTCTCTATAGTAAGTATGAAATCCTATGCATGTACTTGTTGTACCTCTACCTATCTGCATCTCTTTCAGTCATTAGTGTCTGAACCTAGCCAACCTGAGCCTATAACTATCCCACCTGTGCCTGAGCCTGCACTAACTCACCCTGAAGAGTCTAAATTTGTGCCTGTAATGACTCTATCTACACCTACTGTTGATGAGAGGGGACTCCAATCTTAATCCTAGGAATCACCGACTGAGGTATGGTAGTACTCCTCCTATGTCTAGGAACTGCAAAATCTAGAATGTGACTACTAACTGCACCTAATAGCCCTGCACCTAAGCTACCACCACCAACACCACCATCATCATCACCATAGCCACCATCATCACCACCCCCACCACCACCCTTAGCACCATCGTCACATGCTTGAGGTAGTGCCATGTCATCATCATCAGCTGGTGGAAATGGCTCATCAAGACTTGATAACCTCAAAAAGGGATGTGTAGAAATAATCACAATAATCCTTTGTCATCCCTGCATCTGCAACCTATGGAGCATAATCCCACACACATGGTGCCAATGTATAATACTTGGTACAAGAAACATCATAGGATAAGCATGACCCCCACTCTAACACATCTTGTTGTTGCCATGAATAATGGGAAACCCCCTGAGGCATCACCTAAACTCGTCCAAACTAATGACAAACCCTAAAATAAAAATATCTCTCAAGTATAGAACATGTTCGTCCCATCAAGTATCGTGATAGTAGCATGTAGGGAATCTCCACTTGATTCTTTGGTCACACCTCACAATACAAGTAAAGATGCCATGTCACGGTCTCCAGATCATCTAGGACACATCTCCAATAATCTAATTTTCCAATCTTATGCTAGACACACAGACTAGTGTAGTTGAACACATAAGGTCTACCCACTAGTCGTTATCTATCTCCCATTGGTTGAGTGATTGCTATATGCTACCTTGCCCATATCTACAACAACGTAACTTCAAAAGAGAGGCTCATTGCCCCACAATAAACAACCTAGTGCAAATCATGATACAAATGAGCTAACATACAAGAACCCCATGCATATTTGGTCCCCTCCAACATCATACACTCCAATACCCAACCCCAGCCCACCAATAATACCTTTGACCTAAGTTCAGGACAAAGGAATCTGCCCAAAAACCTGGAGAAAACACATGGTAGAGGATCATATCTCCCAATCATCTCCTGCTAGGGGACCCAATAGCTTGAAACATGATCATCTTAGAAAACCCTACACAAGGAATCAGTCCGCCTTGCTCTACTTTGTCATACACAACTATCTTTCCAACCACTAGAATCTGCAAGATACGATACACATCCTCGAGAGTAACTGTCATCTCCCTAGTAGCCAAATGTAAGGTGTTGTGGTCACTATTCCACCTCTCCACCAAAGTAGTCAACAAACCCCTATTAATCCTATACCGGGGTATATATAACAATGATGTCAAACCATAATGTGCGATAATATCTAAATCAGCCTGCATCAACTAATGAATCATATCCCACGTCTTCAAGAAATGCTCTCGAGACTAGAAAACATCAATGCCATCCTAATCATATCATGACAAGCAAATCAATATTACATCAATCAAATCAGGTTCAATCAAGATCATCATTCAATCACATCAGGTTCAATCAAGATCATCAGTCAATTAAATCATGTTTGATCAAGATCATCTATCAATCTATCAAATCAATCAATCAAGAAAATCATCAATGAATCTATCATCGATCCTCACCTATCATGAGGTCAATACATCATCAATCCTAACATCGATCCTCACCTATCATGAGGTTGATACATCATCAATCCTACCATCAATCCTCACCTATCATGAGGTTGATCAAGCATCAGTACTATCATCGATCCTCACCTATCATGAGGTTGAGACATCATCAATATTATCATCGATCCTCACTTATCATGAGGTAGATACATCATCAAGTTATCCTATCATTTAACTCTCACCTATCATGAGATCAAATCATCAACTATCTCATTGAAAATCAATCAAGCAACGAACATCACACAATCAGATTGAAATCAATCAAAAGCATAACTGAACAACACAACACAATGACTAACATGATTCATGAACATTATACAAGCCTCAACGGACATCAACAATGCAACACTTGACATAATCAAGAGGACTTTAAGAAATTGCACATCGTCAGACAAGCAAAACAACAAGAAAAATCATCAAGAATCGTCAAAGACAAACCCTTCCAACACCCCCAAGACAACAA
>VDFB02175840.1:0-45366 GCA_007258455.2 Sequoia sempervirens | reverse complement strand
AAGCTCCTCTCCAAATTATAATTCTATCATGTAGATACCATCATGAAATCAAAAACAAATATGCAAATTTTCATATCATTAAAAAACCAATATCAAACCAATCATATGAAATTATCAATAGTAGCACTACATTAGTTGCACCAATGGTTTCACTTTACTATTGTCCACTATCACTTCCTTAATACCGTCTTTTAAAAAAATGACATACCACTATCCAAAAATGCTACAGAAATGCCATATGCAATCAAAAAATTGACTTTTGAGCCCTCCAAAAACTTCACACAATATACACTAATGTATACTATTTAAGGAGATAGATCATCAAAATTCATTTATTAATTTTTATTGCAACAATAAAATCTAGTGCACCAGCCAAACACAAGGATGAAAGAAAACTACTTGAAATGCACCTTGAAATTGTATATAGATGATTTAGTGAAGAGAAATATGAGGAAGATCATTCATTGTCTCCCTTAACTGAGCATTCATTTTCACACATCTTGTTTCTTGTAGATTGTAAATATTCCCTCGATTTCTTGAACCTACAGCAACAATTTCACATGTTTTCTTTCTAATCTCACACCCTAGAGCATTAAAAAGAACATAAAAACCTTGATCATAGATTCGAGTTATGCTCAGAAGATTATGCTTGAGATATTTGGCATAGTACACATCCTACAAACACAAGTTATCATCCAAAGAAACTATACCTTTCCCAATGATTTGAATACAATCATCATTTCCAAACCAAACTAAACCACCATCACAATATCCAAAATTGAGAAAGTTACTTTTGTCACCTATCATATGGTGTGAACACCCACTATCCAAAATCCATTCATTATTCACTTTAGAATGTAATTTTTTTTTACTAACTGTACCTTCTATCTTTTCATTAATTTTATATGGTTTCCAAATCAACCTTGTTTTAGTAGTATCAATAAAAGTTTTGGACTTGTAACTCTTTGCTACCTTGTTATGCTAGAACCTATTAGAATAAGAGAATTGACCTTCTATAAACCCAAGAATTTTATTTATTTACATAAATGTTGCTAGTTTATTATTCCTATCAAACATATCAAGTTCTTTCCTTAGGTCAGCAAATTTTTCCTCTAAAGTGTAACATTCTTTTTCTTTGATTTCAAACAACACTTTTGTAACTTCTAGTATTTCAATTTGAAGTTTCAAGTCAGCAATTTGTTTCTAAAAATTATTCTTCTTTACCACAACTTCCTCTTTGAGTTTCTGAACATCTCTTAAGGCACTGTTTAATTCACTCTCAAGATTAACTTATTCCTCTTTGTTAACAAAAACATCTTCACTTCCTGATGTGCCACAATCTGTATCAATTTTTGAAGATGTTCCTTCCTGCAACTCATCATTTTGATACATTTCAATCAGTTTGTTCCAAACCTCCTTTGCATCCTTACAATAAATGACCTTAGCAATAATTTCATTTGGAAAACTATTAAAGATAGCATCCATATCCCTAGCATTTTATTCAAGAGCCTTATTTTCATCTAGTGTAGGAGGAGATGTTGTAGATACTAAACAACAATTTTCAACTACTTCCTAGACATTAATTCCTAGAGAGGATAAATAGGTTTCCATCCTATGTTTCCAAAAAATAAATTTTGTTCCTTCAAGTTGAGGTATTCTAAATATAGGATATTCATCTATTTTTGAGCCATTGTTCATAACATTATCAATCTCCTTATTATGATCTTGACTTGTTTCTTCTATTTTTGAGCCATCGTTCATAACATTATCAATCTCCTTATAATAATCTTGACTTGGATTGATAACTGTCATAAATAGTGTTTCACCTCCTTCCTTGATAGATGCATCTATACCATTGTTAGATACTTTTTCCATCAAACTTTTCTTTTTAAAGAAATTTTTCTTTTCAGAATAAGTTTTTTTTCTTCCCCTACCTATTATATGCTTCTTCATCACTCTCAGAGTCATTGTTAGGACATTAAGAAGCATAATGTTCTACCTTCTCATAGTTAAAGAATTTAAAGGGTAATTTGTTGGCATATGGATTCTAGTGTTGTCATTGATGGAAACCTAAGTCATTGATCCAGTTTACACTGTAGTATTTGACTATACCAGAAGATAGAGTGAAGAACAAGGTATCTGAATGAAGCGGAATTTGTCAAGAGGTTTGCATTATTAGCTTATTAGTTTTGGTACTGGATCTCATGAAAGGTTGTTGGGTATCTGAAATGTGTTATTCTCAAGTTTTGTGCTGTCGCTCCCAGTGCTGTATGAGTTAGGAGATCCGGTCATTCGATTTTCTGTTCATCAGTATATGAAGGCCGACTAAGTGAATGTAAGGTGTTGCAGATGTCTAAAGAAAAAAAATTGGAGTATTTTTGTGTTGGATATTTTTGTTTTGGGTCCTCACTATGCTATGGATGACATTAGTGGATGAACATTAAATGTTATTCATGATTTGAGCTGACAGTTGGAAAATATTTTCTATTCTATTGAAGTCGACATATAGTGATTGAATTCTCGGTAGCAGATATATATATGAGATCACTAAATTCATTTTGGTGTGCATGTGTGAGAGTTTGATATGTGTTGATGCTTGTGTGAATATTAGAAGATCAATTGAGAAATTTTCATTTGTGTAGAAGAGAATTTTTGTGAAGTGAATTAAGGCAGAGTAGAGCATTTTTCTCAAAACTATAATTAGGCATTTGTAGATGCTATTTTCTCAGTTCAATCTTTTGTTGTAATCCAAATATTTTGTAAGGTAGTGAGCCTTCCTAATTTTGAGTAGTGAGCTCTAGGAAGTGTGCCTAAATGCAAGTGCATTCCCCATTTTGTAAAACACTTATATTTTGAGTACTCAAATTTTGGATTGACCTTCATTGTAGTTTTTCCCTTAACCGAGTTTCCACATAAAAATCATTATGTTGTGGTGGTGTGGTTTATTGTTCTATGTTCAAATATCTTTCTTTTGATTGAATATTTTAGGCACTTCAGAGAGCATATTAATAGTTAAAAATTTCTCAAAAATGATTCACCCCCACTCTTAGTGTTGCTTGATTCCAACAATTGGTATTAGAGCTAAGTTCCTCAGAAGAATTTTAACAACTTGAGATGGAATCTATGGTGATGAATATGAATAAGGAGATTGAAGAAAGAAAGAAGAATGAGGAAAATCTTGCCCAGTCCCTAAAAGAGAGATTTGATGAATGCAACAAAATTAATGGAGAATTCATTTAGTTACAGATAGAACTACAACAATCTAGAAAAAATGAAGATCTTGAAAAATAGATTATCATTCTCAAAGATGAACTTACCACTGCAAATTAATACTAGGAGAAATTCAAGATTAGCTTTGTTAAGCTTGATGAGCTGACTCAAGGACAAAAGAATGGAAATGATAAGTGAGGTCTTGGTTATGGAAAAGGAGAAATTTTTGGATCTGGACAAAGGAATTCTAAGCAAGGTAATCAAATTAACAAAGCAAAAAGGCATATGGTAAGAAAATCTAATGCTCAGAAGTTTAATAGATATTTTTTGCTTGCAATTTTTTTTTATATTGCTGTTTAATGTAGAAGCAAAATGAAATCAAGTGATTCATCATTTTCTGGTTAGTGTTTCAATTGCAATAAGTTTGGTCATAAGTTAATTGAATGTAGAAATGTGTCAAACAACTCTGTCAATATAAGGAATGCTAAATTTTATACATGTGGAAGATTTGGGAATATTGCTAACTAGTGTAGATCAAGAAGAAATCAATGGAGTGACTAGTCAGAATAAGGAAATTCTATGTGTTTTAATTACAAAAAATATGGTCACATTGCAAGATTTTACAAAAAGAAGAATTTGGATAGAAAATGTTTGGTATACAAAGGAAAAAATATGCAGAAAGATGATAAAGGAAAAGGGAAAATGACTATGGATGAAATAAGAGATCAGATGAAGAAGAAATGGGTGAATAAGTGTCCCTCTATTGTAGGAAATGAGCCAACACCAAAACCTACTTCTAGTAATTCCCCCGAGAATTAGTTCTAGGCCTTTGGCCTAGGGGGAGTTGCTAAGAAAATATTTCAAACCCCCTGCCTGTAATTGACACTAGGATATGGATGAGTGCAGTGGTTGCACTAATCATCTAAAATGTTGTTGGGACTGTTGCTATCTTGATTTTTAGCTGTCATCTTCTATAAAGGGTTCTAGGCCCCTTCAAAACCCCTTTTTTACCCCTAATCAAAATAGTTGGAAAATATTTTCTATTCTATTGAAGATATATATATATATATATATATGAGATCACTAAATTCATTTTGGTGTGCATGTGTGAGAGTTCAATATGTGTTGATGTGTGCGTGAATATTAGAAGATCAATTGAGTAATTTTCATTTGTGCAAAAGAGGATTTTTTTGAAGCAAATAAAGGCAAAGTAGAGCGAAGTGTAGAATCAGACAAGAAGGTCTAGAATATGATCTATGAGCTTAACTGAAACTATAATTAGACATTTGTAGATGTTATTTTCTCAATTCAACTTTTTTTTTAATCCAAATCTTTTGTAAGGTAGTGAGCCTTCCTGATATTGGGTAGTGAACTCTAGGCAGTGTGCTTCAATGCAAGTGCATTCCCCATTTTGTAAAACACTTATACTTTGAGTACTCAAATTGTGGATTGACCTCCACCATGGTTTTTCCCTTAACTGGGTTTCCGCGTAAAAATTCTTGTGTTATGGTGGTGTGGATTATTGTTCTATGTTCATGTATCTTTCTTCTGATTGAATTTTTTAGGCACTTGAGAGAGAAGATTAATAAAGTTAAAAATTTCTCAACATTGATTCATCCCCCCTCTTAGTGTTGCTTGAGTCTAACATAATTTTCTTTGTATCTCCCTGAAACTCTTTTTAATTTACTGACCGAAAAAAATTCATCCTCATTGTCTAATTTAGAGTTTGAGTTTGCATTAGACTCCCTTTTTTTGCCTTAAAGGCTTACTCTTTTCTTGCGATAGCATCACTGCCTATTCTCACTTCATAGGCTATAAATATTCCTTGAAATTCAACAAGAGAGAGTGTTTTCATATCTTTATCCTCAACAATTGATACTTTGGAATCATATTTGTGTGTCAAGGACCTAAGAACTTTCTTGACAACAATCTTTTCATCAATTTCCTCACCTATACCTCTTATAGAAGTCACTACTTCCTGAACTCAAAGAAAATATTTAGCAATCTTTTCTTCTTCATCCATTTTTAGGGCTTCAAACTTAACCCTATATGTTTGGAGTTTTGATTCTCTCACTTTTTAATCTCCTTCATTGATTTTGGCTAATCTATCCCATATTTCCTTGGTAGGTTTGTAATACATGTTTTTTACAAGAATATCATTATTTAAATAGTCATTTGAGATCTTCCCATGAAGAGATACTTTGCATAGGAAAGCTTATAAACCATTCCCTTGCATCACCCCTCAAAGATCTTGAAAAAAATATCATAATGACATCTTCTAGATAAATCTAAAAGTCCAAAATGAAATCCCAGAATTGTTGTACACACTTACGAGCTAATTCATCCCATTCTACATGAAATTTAGGGATATGCTTTAGCGATTCTATTAGGTTGCATGGATAAGGATTTGGGTAGACTTGGATATTATTGCAATTAAATGGTTTATCCATGGCTAAGAAAAAATTTGGATAGCCATATGGGTTTTGGTAGATCATTAATCTTTGTCCAAGAAATATGGGATAAGAATTCATTTGATATGAGGCTTGTGGTGTAGAAATGTTTTGTTGTGCATGATGAACACTTTCATATCTATGAGGCACTTGTGGGGTCCAATGTCTACACGTATTCACATATTCATCTTTATTGTAGAATGGTATTATTTGTGATGCATTTGGAAAATGTTCAAATCTCAATTGTAGCAGTTTTTGGATCAATTCTTTACTCTTTCTTATTAACGGTTTCCTTTTCACTTCTTCTAACATCTTGACAAGAAATTTGAAGCATCTTTTTATCTTTATTTTTTGAATGGAAATAGTGTTGCTATTCCAAAATGTTTATGCATTATCTATAATTTTTTTAATAGAGTTGCCACCTACTTTTCCCAAAAGTAGGAAAAAAGAAATAGATTTTGAAATTGTTCTTGGTTTATGCTAGTGGAATCCCCTTACTTAATTATGTGGGATGACAAGGATGCAAAAAAAAATTGACTCTATAAGGAAAGACAATTTTCAATTGGATTTCTTCAAGTTCTCCCAATTAGATTCGCCAATCTATTAGGTCTCAAAAATGCAAGTTACAAATCCTAAGATGATGCCAAGCTCTATGATCAGACTTGCAACATTTTTGAACTAAAAAATGGAGTTAAACTATATAGTTGATGAATCCCTGCACTTCAGGCTCTACTAAACCTAGGTGGGTGGACCTTGATAGCTGAAGTAGATTAAGAGTTGTATGACTTAGTTGAATTTATAGATCTATCCACAATGGCATAAAGTGCAATAGATGAAGGCTTACTAACTACTCCTACTAATATTTGAAATGTGAATTTATGGATAATATTTTATGGAATTCTAAAATGGAATGGGTATGACTAGTGCCTACTCTTGTTGGGATAATGGATTCAAGAGGTGAATGATATGTGACTTACTTACTGGCTACAATTTGAATTTCTTGGCACTTGTGAATGTTTTCACCTTCTACAAACGTGCAAGAATGTAATTATCAGACTCTTCTTATCGATCCAAATGATTCTTACCAAGTTATTGTGATTAATTAATAGGAAGTTTTAATCCTTTTTGAGGAACTAGTTAACTAAATCACACAAAGGAAACAAGTGTTCCTTGACAAATCAAATATACTTCTAATTTAAATAACAAGATATAATCAAAATGGAGATAGTATGATAATTTCATTGACTATAGGGCTCTTCTTTATTGATCCAAGTAATACTTCTAGATTACTATGATCTATTAAAATGATATTTAATTCTCTAAAAGAAACCAATTAATGAAACCACACAAGAAGAACAAATGTGTTTTGATAAATTGGGTTTTAACACTCCAATTTAAATAATATGAAAGTGCCAATTTGGAGACAGCCAAATAATTCCATATTAACAACAAACAATTGACACTCGTGTTGGACCACCAATTTATGCATTCTTCTCCACCATATACTTTCAAAATATTTTTCAATACAAAGCATATTGTTCTATTGAGGAAACTAATCAACCTATCGAACCACTGATGATTTCCAAACCTACTACTTAATTCCTAATTCTAATTATTGATGATATGATTTCATCTTACATTTATACATTGCATTTTTTAGGTTTGTGACCCTTCACATATTTTTCTAGTGCAACTTTTCATTTTATTTTAATTAATTACCTTTGGAAAATTAAAATACTTCAACTTTAATCCTCATCTTTGTATCTTTGTGAAAATTAATTTAATAATAATCTTCCTTTGTTGGAAACTTCACTTCTGCCCAAAAAAAATGCTCTTAGGGTAAAAATAATTATTCATCTTATGACCCTTAAATGTTTCACTTATACTTTTACCCAAAATATACCCTTTGAGTAGAGTAATTACCTTGTCTCAATATTTTACATCTTCTTCTCACCTCCTTGTGAATAGTTGCACAAAAATGTTTTTAGGAAAAAGAATTAACTAGTTAGTTAATTCTTCCCATCATTTTACCTTTCCTTGAAAAAACTCTTCAATTGCTCTTTTCATCTTTGGAAAATAATCACATTCTTCAAAAATATTATTGCACATTTTAATAATATTCCTTTTGCACATTATTGTAAAAATATCCACCCTTTTTATTTCATTGCTTCATCGAGGAGACTTTAAATATATTCAGATCGATATTAAAACATCTTTCCGATATAATCTTCATTTAATATTCACCTATATTTTGGTGTGAAAATATTTTACTTCTCTAAAATATTCCATAACACATTTTATGCCATTATGTCCACTATGATTATTGGTAAATAAATTTCCTATTTTCTTTATTCAAGTGTTCACATAACACCTTTCTTTCATCAAAGAGACTTACAAAAATCTCTCTCTGAATGGTCATAGTCTCTTTGATGCTATTCATCCTTCTCTCTTGTTGGGTGTCAAAGAGACTTTGAACAATCTCACTTTGATAGGCTAAGGTATCTTCAACATTGTCAGGCTCTTCTGGGAAGCACCTAGAGTCATATACTTCTTCATATGATAGTATTTCTCAGAGAGAAAAAACATTTTTAGCTTGATTTTGATAATCCCTCACAAATCTAAGAAATTTCTTAATGGCTTATCTTTCTTTGATCACATCACCTGACACCTGAGCTTCAACACCATATAGAGCTGCTTAACTACTTTAAATCTTTCATTTGAAATGTCTCTTCTCTCATCAATTTGAGAAAGCAATGCAATATTCTTAGAGTCTTCCTTATGCATATGGTTCATTAGGTGATCCAACTATCTTAGTGCATTGTTATATACTACTCGTCATTCCTATACTAGTAGCATCATTTGCATTCCTAATGATAGCTGACTCCTCACAATCATCAGTGTTCGCCTTTTCATTGCTGCTCTTGAAGATCATTCAATATTAGGGTTCCTGGATTTATTGAAGCGATGATCCATATCTAACAGTTCTATTTGAAAAACCTTATTAACAATACATTTTTCCTTTTGGATTGTTGAAGTTAAGACCTCTATATTGCAATGCCAACATCAAAATATAACATGTAATTTGAAGGAGCCATTGATTGCAGTTGATGCCCATATTGTAGCTTCATTGTTTCCCTATCTTATGATTTATTTCAAATTTTCTTCAACACTATGGGACCATCAATTTGATATTATCTTTCATCACCTTTTGGATCACTAGTCAATCGATAAGTTATTTCATCAATTTCCAAGACAATTGGAGATTTTTCTAATGCACTCAATTTATGTTATCACTATCTAATTTTAACTCCACATTGTTTGCTATCCTAACCCCATTTCTCTAATCTGTTGAAAACATATTTGCAATTCAATGTTTTCTTATTCATTGAGAAACATGATTGGGAGAAATAAGACCCTTGCTTTCATGACAATAGTATCAAGAAGCTGGACTCTTCATCTAGCAACAAACCGACTTCTTGTTTCCCATCTTGATTTGGGGAAAAAACAAGCACAATTATGGCCCTCCTCGAAGTGTCCATTATATCATTATTTCCACTTTAAGTTCATTCCCTTTAGTACTTCCACAATGGCATTAAGTCATCTTGTCTCTCCATCATTTAGGGGATACAATATTTGTTCCTCATTTGATTCCAATGAGCTACTGAATTCAACAATTTTATGAAGAATAGATTGCTTTATATTGAAAAACAACACTCTCCTCTTTGGAAAGTGCTTTACAAACACAAGAGACAAACCTCAAATTATATTACTATCACTTCATTATTTTCTTTGAAATCAAAATTGTACTCAAGCCTCTACTATAATCAAAAGTACTCCACACACCATGATGCATCCCTTGTTCAATAGAAACTACCCAAAACATGCTTTTAATGAATGCACTATGGAAAGGCTTCAAAAACAAACTGAGAAATAATGTTGTCTTATTCACTTTTCTACCACCCTTAATACATTTTGCATACAATTTCAAAGAGTCTAGTGTACTCCTTTTTCTTCACTATGGTCAGCTTCCCAACAAGATAGTTTTATCCATTTCAATGTTCTTTATGCATTCATATGAGCAGTGAGCATTATCTAATATTTCTTCAATAACCCATTCCTTTTTACCCTTTTAATTACAAGGTGACAAAATACATTCAGCCAAATCTTTATTAATATTATGCTATCAAATCTACATTTTTTAAGTCTAGATAATTACATCCATTTGTTTGTCAAAGACTCCTTTTGTATGCATCTGGGGTGAAACTAGAGTGGGCATAATTTTCCTTTTGACAATTTAACACTATGACCAAAACAAACCAAGTAGCCTCCAAAATTGATGTTGAAAATTGATCAAAACTTATCCTTGAGTGGTAAAAATGCACCAATGAGTCCCCTTTGAGGGAAAATTCAAAATTAAGCAGGAATTTAATCAATTTAACTTTTATTTCTAGTGAATTTGTCAACCTCTTAGGTTTATTAATGGGAAAGTAAGGTGTTGTTTCTTATAAATACACATTTCAAGTCATTTTACATATGATCTTTTATCATCTTTTTATCATCTCTCAAGAGCAAAGCCTTCTACAACAAGTTTCATTAGCAAAAGTTGAAGTTTTAGCGCAACAAACTAGGGTTTTTGCAGGTTTTGAAGCTCACTTTTCTTGTCAAGACCCAACATTGCGAAGGGTTGATGATGGATGCCTCTAGTGAATCATGAAGAAATCTAGGGTGAAGAGGTGCAAATAGCCACCAAATCATGCCTAAGGACTTGGTTTCCTATTCATTGCATCTTCCATTTTCACTTTATCTTTAGATTAAGGTTTTCATTGTATTTGATTACATTTTTCATGTCATTTTATTCCTATGTTTCATGTGTTGTAAGGTTTTTAGGGTTGAGATCTTGCATCATTTCAATCACTCTTGCATGTCTTGTTCTAGACCAATAGAATAGGACCCTTCTTCCATCTCATCTTTTCCTAGTCTTTAACACATCTAAGACTAGGGTTTATGTAGATCTTTCTCTATTCAAGGTTTCATTACCTATCTAGGGGTTTGAATGAGGAAAACCCCCCATTAGACCAAATTGTAAGGCTATTTTGAGGAATTTTCTGAGATCGAGAATCGAGTTTCTATCAAAAATTGTTGTGCAGTTGTCAAGGTACAGATCTGAGTTTTGAGATTGCAAAAATTAGAAAGAGAACTGATTCACCATGCATGGTGAATGAGTCCACCCTAAGATGCAGATTTGAGTCAGATGTAGTTTCAGATCCTTGACTATCATGTCATGCCCCGCCGTGTGAACCCCAAAAGAACTAATAACAACGGAACAATTTTTTTTAAAAAAATTAAGAACATATAATAAACATACTTAAGTATTATAACATAACAATGAATTAAGGCACAACTAGTTCTAATGGGGTACACGCAGTGACATGACTACACTAACCCATAACAACGATAATAAGATAACAATAATTAATCTATTACATAAGATCCTGAATAAATAAATGGTCTGAATAAAACATTACATCCCAATGATGGAAGAATACAATTGACTGAAAATGCAACTCAATAACCACATATACAATTTACAACAAGGTCTTCCCAACACACGTGGGAGACAATAAATCAATGAATATATTACATCAGGAGTATAACATACATCTGGTACAATGAATTACTAGATCATCAACATCTTCCAGAAACCTGCAATAAAAATACATCTGCAACAGAAAGGGAAACCCAACGGGGTGCGAAGCACGTTCCACCCAACCACCCCCATGCTGAGATTAGACAAGGAAGGGTCCCTGACCAAGCATGCCTAATAATACCAAAGACTAACTCCAACTAGACAACTTAACATCAAGATCACTTAGAAAACTCAACAACGACAAATCTAAAGGCACAACAACACCACTTCAGAACACAACAAGTCATAAACACAAGCATCAACTAAACTCAAGACATAATATCAAAGACTACTTCCAACAATAACCAAAGACAAATCACTAAATCACTTAATCGCAACAGACAAAATATCACTTAACATCTACAATCACAAAGTCAATTAACAATTACAACACAATATCACTTAACACGAGGTTACAATGCTTCCAGAGAACAAAGATCATGAACATCGCACAATAACTGATTAACTGTCGACATAGGAAGAGTGTCATGCATAAATTGCCATGAGTTACCCTGGCTCAACCTTCCTAGGCTACTGGACCCCCATCTTGGGTTACCCTGGCTTGCCTCTACCGGCCGCCGGACCCTCACGCAAAACTATGCGTCCCATCTCATCTTGAGCCTTATCATTCACTTGCTTCACGAGAGAGACATTCCTTTATCTTTGTTAGTGTGAAAGCTCCCCATTAATTCTTTTAGGTTATCACTTAATTAAACTCTAGGTGAGTTACCCTGGCGCCCCTTTGTGTGCCAGACCCCCACAAAGAGCCACTCTCCTATCGACAACACACAAGGTACAATACCACAATAAGTAACTAGACAACATAACCTCTCCAATCCAAGGAGGAAACAAAAACAAGGAAACTCACTCTGAACACTGGAGGAAACCAAATACTAAAACACACTCCTTCCAAAGGAGGTACAAATCACTTTACCCTCTCCTATTTCTCAGGAGGTACAAATCCCCGTTTGTGGAAACCAGATACAACATATTAGTACAATACATCAAGGCGATTCACAAAATGAACCTCTACACATAACATCCCACTCTAGAGAACTTCTCTGGAAGACTTACATAGACCCTTAACCCCATTTTCCCGACACGGAGAATGAAAGAAACAAGATATAAAAAGAATTCCAAACAACTCAATATCTAAAGTTAGGGTTTCCTAAACTTAGTCAAACAATCACATCACACAAGAAATTAAGTAAATAATTAACATTAATTGCACAACTCAATAGTAAATCAAAGTACGTTTACAACTTTAAGGAGTTTAACTAATAATATATTTCATTTTTTCAATTACATAAAAAAATCCACCTTAGAAAATGAAAACACTTGATCATTTAAAATTTACCATTTTAAAATAAATCATTTGAACCATTGATATTCAATGTTCTAAATAAATCCTATGAAAATAAAATCCTCTTTTATTTCTACTATGTAACAAAATCATCTTAATTCCACACACACAGAGACATATATTTAAAATTATTAAAAATATATTAAAAAATAAAACATTTTTATAAAACTCATTTTACCAATATATACATATTACAAAATTCATTAAATATCAATCAAATAATTTAAATTCAAAATTCAAATCATTTATTATATATATATACATATTTAATATAAATATATAAATATATATATATATATTTAAGTATTTAACTATTAACAATAACTAAATTATTTAAAACCACATATTATATAATATTAAAAAAAAAAATTACATATATTATATTAAATATTATATATATAATATTTAATATTAAATATATAATATTAAATATTATACACATAATATAAAATATAATACAAATTATTTATTACATAAAACTAAAATTTAAAAAACAAAATTTTAATCAGTACAAGGAAGCCCTGACTCCCCATGGCCGGCGGCCCGAGCAGGACGCCCCCATTTGGGTGTTCTGGGTGGTCCTACCCTCCAGTTGGGGCAGCTATGGAGACAAAAAAAAAACTTATATTTTATTAATAAAAAGCAACAAAATAAATAAAACCTACGGATTCCTCTGTATTCTGAGGACGCTTTCTCAGAAAGAGCTGTTTGATGCAAACAAAATTCTTCATCATATAAATTTATATGCACAAATATAAATATATATATATATATATATATATATATATATATATATATATATTTCTATAATCCTTTTCTCAATCCAAACTGTGCAAATGCACCACACAAATTTGAAATAGAATAGATTTTCCAATACAAATTTTTGGGTTGAGTTGTTAGTTTGAAATGAAAATGTCCTATTGATCTTCTTCAAGTTTTCTATTGTAAGTTTCTTGTTTTGATTTTTCTCTCCTAAATCCAACAAAAATTTGCAAGTTTAACCCACAAAACAAATGATTTTCTTTTCAAGACAACAGTTTCAAAACTAAGTTTTATTGAATATTCAAAGGGTTTTACTATAGTTTTCAACGAACAATCTTCAAAAGTTTATAGCAACTAATTTACAACTACAGCATCCTCTTTCACAAACACGGAATAATTAATCTACAAACGAAAAGCACTTCAACGAAAGTTTGATTTCCAAAACAATAAACTAAAAGACATAATACTTTAGAAGAACCTGAAATCCTTCGTCTGATGAAGAATCCTTTCTGTAGCCTCCTCTCTATCTCCTCCTGCAACTTCCTTTACTTGATCTTCTGCCTTCAACATTCTTCTAAACAATCTTTTCTTTCCAATACCACAATAAATTTACCCCGGAAAACCTCAAAACTCCAAACTATTTTTCTTATTTTTTCTTTTTTTTAGATCCCCAAAAACAACAGAGCCCCCAAAACTTGTCTGTGAAATCCTTTTTTTTCTTCCTCATAAAAATAATAAATCACTAATTAAAATCAATAAATCTTTTTCCGCTTTCTTTTCCAAAAAGCCTCTTTCCTTATTGGTCCTTTTTCAGCTTTTAAAAGCTCACACTTATCTAAAATTTTAATTAAAATAATTTATTTAATTCAGATATTATCTTCACATGATTTTCTAATTTAATATTAATAAAAAGATAATATCTAATTATACTCAACACTATTAATATAATTTAATTTCTTAAATTTTAATTAATTAAATATTTTTTTTTAATTTACAATATATTTAAATTTAATATTTTTCTAACTCGAAATTAAATCAAATAACAATGCAACATTAATTAATTATTTTATGAAATACGATTAATTAATTAAACACTAACCAAGAATTAAATAAATACTCAACAGTGTCAAACTACATAAGACAAAGACAAAACTTTAGTCATAACACAATGACTCACAACAGATGACGGACTTGGGACCGGGGACACTTCCAAACCTACTCCCTTTTTCAACATTTTACCCATTGGGTTAATTTATTGCTCGCCCTGTCCTGCCGAAGCAGGTGGAATCGAGACTTATTCCTGCAATCCTGCATCCAAATAAACGTCAAGTAGCACATGTATATATATAATCAACATCCTATCATGAGAAGGAATTGTAGTGTAGCAGGGAACTCGTGAATGAGTGATGCTACACTGTCCTCTCACCTAATCTATTCTAACAATTACAATACCAATAATGAACTAACATTTCTAACCAAATTTCTCATAAGATAACATGATACCTAACTACTGCATCATAACTAATTATTAAACAATTGCATCATAAAATAATACTGAATTAAATAACATCACCATAGAATCATCACATTGACATATAAATATTAATGAACAACTATTTGAATCAACAATAATCCAATCAACACACAGAGTATCATAAGTCATATTAAAATGTCATATCAAATGATGATGCCCACTAAAGGAATAACAACATCATCAAACTTCAAACCAACCAAATCAAACAATAATAGTATCATCATAGTATCAGCGTATCAAGTTAAAGCATAGAAATTAATAAATCCAAACAGTATGAGGGGTATTACATATCATAAAATAGGTTTTGTGCAGAAAAGTCCTAATATGGGACTGAGTCGCCCAAGGTGGTGAATGAGTCCCAGTTAGCCCAAGTTCAGATTTCATCAGCTTTTCAAATTGTTCTCCATTCTCTTACATCTTTCCAGGTGCACACATTTTGAGAAACCACTTTCTGTTCGCTTAAAAGTTACATTTTTGTTCATTATTTTAACCTTTTTGCAAGCAACATTATGTTTTCAAAAAAAGCACAAATCTTAGTTTTGTATTCATTTTCAATTATTCAGATTAGTTGATTGCATTTAGTTAAGTCCATTTACATTAAACAACATTGCATAAATCCTAATTTGAATGATACATTAGCATTTTTGGCCTTATCTCTCTCCTTTCAGGTGATTAACCCTAGAAGTGCAATAGTAGTACATAGGCTCCCAAAAATCTATGTTCCATTTTGGTGAACCCGAATTTTGAGCATAACAACATTTTCATTTACATCTAATTGCATCTTAGGTTTCATGCTCTTGCAATTTTTTATGATTCTTCAAAGCATTGCATTAGTGAAAGCATTCTTTACTTTATCTCTTTGCATTATTTTACATCTCTACATTTGCATTATGTATTTGCATTGTATAGAAAGCAAAAAGAAAACACAAAAAAATCAAAATTTTTTTAAAAAAAACATCTCTTGGGACTGATTTGCCACCTAGGGAAAATCAGTCCCTCTATAGTTTTGCATCAACATTTCTAAATTTTAATTTCCTGCATTGTAAATTTCTATTTTTTGTCATTATATTTTTGTTTCAATTTAGTTCTTTCTATTTTCTTAGCATAAAATTTCATTCCTTTTCATGGAATTTATTAGTCTTAGACTTTTACAAGTTCCATTTTCTACCATATTTTGTAGTCCTTTCTGATCAACTTATATTGAGGAAACTCTAGCAAATATCGAAAGCCAATCACCCAACACATCAAATGATCCAATTAAACAAATGATCCAAGTTGAGAACAACATCTCATCCAAGCCACTTCATAGTGATGATGTCAATAAGTTAGATGAATCCCTTAAGGGCATCCTCTCACTCACTTCATTCTCTAATGCTTTTAATGAGAAACCTAACACCATTAATGATAAATCCCCTCTCAAGCCTTTTGATTGTGATGACTTTGATTTTTTAGACGAAGCCCTCCAAGACTTCATCTCGCATAAGTCATCCACTAAGGTTTGTGGTAACCAACTTGATATAACAAACGTTAATTCCTCTAATGATTTTCTTGAACATCCTAAACTAGTTGATTTTTTTTACCATTCACACCTTTTAGTAGTGACGATTTTCATGTACTATATGAGTCTCTTCAAGACTTAATCTCATCCAACTCATCCACTATGGTTTTTCATGACACTAAAATCAAGGACGTTAATCTAGTTCAACCTAAACTTATCCTTTACCCACCCTCACATCCACTTCATCCCTCTAATCAACCACACCACACCCTCCACCCACCTAACACTAATGGATCACAACAATCTAGTGATGATATTGTTGCTCATACATATAACACATGAAATAACCCACAACCACCACAACTAACTACCCCATCATTACCCTTACCTAATCCACCTAGTGCTCCTCGTTATAACCCACCTACAAAGGAGTATGATCTTGTTGAAAAATTAAAGAATACTCCTGCCAAAATTTCTCTGTGGGATTTACTTCAAACTTCACCAAATTACAACACCATTCTTCAAACCGCTTTAAAGCAAATCACAATTCCTCTTGGAACCTGGTGCAGGAGCACCTATTTGATCACATGCCTCCATGAGGCCATATTGAGTAATTTTTTCCATTTTTTATGTTTTGAGATTCTAATAATCCCAAGAGGCCACCTTTGTGGTGTTATAGGTCCTAGGATGTTGTTCATTTCTCATATATTGTAAAAATTGTCAAAAGTGCAAAATTAGCTAGATGAAATGTCATTGAGGTGTTTTGTCAACACACTAATCAAAAGGTGGTTGCAAATAGTTGGATTGGGTTGAAAATTTATAAATAAACCCTCCAAAACTCGAATTGGGGGTTGGAGACATCATTTTTGAAGTTTGATAAATGGAAACCTCAAATTTTGTGCATTTACTAATTTTTACATTGTTACCAGATTGAAGTTGTGATTTGTACGGCCTGGTATGGACTAAAACAATGGAGTATCATATATGTATAGAAATATCTCTATTTCTAGTTTCCAATTCTTTTTGTCTCATTGAATTTTATCAAGTTTTGTGGAAGATATGATTATTTTGGTGAGACTGCCTATTCTAACAATATTGTGCAGAATTTACAGTCTAAAGAAGTGTGATGGTACGGAATATAAATTCTATATTTTGGATCTAAAACCAATTTAATTTTGTTTCCATGTGAATCTACTTTCATTTTCTTCAACTCTCATCAAAATTCATTAGTAATTAAATAAGTTATGAACATTTTTGTGAGGGCAGGTCTGAACCCTACCTAGGGTTTGTAGTTTTGTGAAAAATACAATAACTTTCATTTCAACCGTTGGATCTTCATAAGAATTGGATGAAAAGTATATAAATATTTTTTATTCAATCTCACCAGAGGGATTGGATTCATTATTCATTTTTAGAATTTATTAATGATTGTTCATGGCAATAAATTGTGGGCTGCCATAGTTATGTTTCCAATGTGATATACAATGTTTAATAACATGTGTTATAAAAAGATTGTTTTGGATTATTGTTGAAGGTTTGTGTGATATGTTTTGAATCCTCCTATCTCTGCATCAAATTGGTATCAGAGCCTAGAAAATATATGGGCTGGTGAAGTTTGTTGGTTTGGTGTTTGTGGTTGTGTGTTGTGCAGGTTGAGGAAGGAACCTGATTGCCTAGGTGTGGCAAAGTAAAGTGGAAGCAAGGAGAGACTTGCTTGTGGAGATGGATTTGTTGAGAAGATTGGAAATATATTTGCAGGCTGAGGATTCAAGAAAGAAGAAAAGAGAGAAAAAAGAGTTGAGAAAGAAGGAAAGAAAGAAAAGGATAAGGCAAGAAAAGATGGACAAAGAGATTGCTGAGTTGAAGGGAGAATTGAAAAGACTTGAAGAAGAGTTCCAAGAATCCATGATGAAGACAGAACAAATGATGAAAAAAGATACAAGTTGGCATTTTAAATTGAAAAGGAAGATGGTTTGGCCTATAAAGAATATTATGAAGAAGAAAAGAAAACAAAAGAAGGCAGCAAATTCAGTCAAAGATGAAGAAGAAGATTTATGGGCACAATATGCAGCCATTAAAGAAGAATGGAATAGTAAGGTTAGTGATGGAAAATTCAAACAAGAGGAAGAAGAACTCATCAAGGTAGAAGAAAGCAAGGAAATTGAGGTTGAAAATGAATTGGTGTCAAGATTGGATAAATTGGTTATGGGTGAAGAGGAATTTGAAGTACAAGAAGACAAGGAGGAGACCTCAAGGTCTCTATATTTTGTTTCTAATTTTTCCTTGGACTATTTATGTGTAGGTTATGAAGGACAAAGTGAAGTGTTTGATGATATGATAGAGTTTTGGGACTTCCAAGCTGTAGGGATGCTTGATAGAAGAATTCATAAGAAGAACAAAAAGAAAAAAAGACAAAATCTAATTGAAAATACAAAGGACAAGGTACAAAGTAACTGGAAGACTAGGAAGAAGATAATTCAAAGGGGCTTGAATTCTTTTTCCCTTAGGAGTTTGGTGTAGGAGCACCTATTTGATCACATGCCTCCATTAGGAAATATTGATTAATTTGTTCCATTTTTATGTTTTGAGATTCTAATAAGCCCAAGAGGCCACCTTTGTGGTGTTATAGGTCCTAGGATGTTGTTCATTTCTCATATATTGTAAAAATTGTCAAAAGTGCAAAATTAGGTAGACGAAATGTCATTGAGGTGTTTTGTCAACACACTAATCAAAAGGTGGTTGAAAATAGTTGGCTTGGGTTGAAAATGTATAAATAAACCCTCCAAAACTCGAATTGGGGGTTGGAGACATCATTTTTGAAGTTTGATAAATGGAAACCTCAAATTTTGTGCATTTCCTGATTTTTACATTGTTACCAAATTGAAGTTGTGATTTGTACGGCCTGGTATGGACTCAAAAAATGGAGTATCATATATGGATATAAATATATCTATTTCTAGTTTCCAATTCTTTTTGTCTCATTAAATTTTATCAAGTTTTGTGTAAGATATGATTATTTTGGTGAGACTGCCTATTCTAACAATATTGTGCAGAATTTACAGTCTAAAGAAGTGTGATGGTACGGAATATAAATTCTATATTTTGGATCTAAAACCAATTTAATTTTTTTTCCATGTGAATCTACTTTCATTTGCTTCAACTCTCATCAAAATTAATTAAGAATTGAATAAGTTATGAACATTTTTGTGAGGGCAGGTCTGAACCCTACCTAGGGTTTACAGTTTTGGGAAAAATACAATAACTTTCATTTCAACTGTTGGATCTTCATAAGAATTGGATGAAAAGTATATAACTATTTTTTATTCAATCTCACTAGAGGGATTGGATTCATTATTCATTTTGTATAATTTATTAATGATTGTTCATGGCAATAAATTGTGGGCTGCCATAGTTATGTTTCCAATGTGATATACAATGTTTAATAACACGTGTTATAAAAAGATTGTTTTGGATTATTGTTGAAGGTTTATGTGATGTTTTTTGAATCCTCCTAGCTCTGCATCAGAACCACTCCAAATTATGTGGTAGCTCTTGCTCAAAAAAATAGTCTCAATATTACTTTTCATCAACATGAGCTCGCTCCTTTGGAGTTATGAAAACAACATGATGCCTTTATGATCATCGCTCAATTCCATCACACATGTATTAGATCAACTCTCATAGATAATGATTCTACCCTTAATGTGTGTACTGTGAGTCTCCTCGATCGATTAAAAGTTGATAGATCACACATAATACCTAATTCCATTTATATTTGAGGATTTGATAATACAACAAAGCAACCGCTTGGGATAATTACTTTACCTATTATGGTTGGGGTGGTTACTTTGAAAAATCCTATCCATTTCATGCCTTACAACCTATCATATAATCTCCTTTTGGGCTAACCATGGATTCATGAGATGAATGTAGTACTTCCACCTTTCATCACATCATGAAGTATGTTTATAACAATCATATATATCAAATTGAAATAGACCATGAGCCTGAAAGTTGTTTGCACCTTGAAAAAGGGGTTAAAGGTCCTTTGAAAACATTGATTCCCACTTCTAACATTGACCCTCCTGAAATTGAACACAATGATATGGAATTGGTCTCTAAATTATTTGTTGATGATTGGGGATCCTTAGAATTCACACCCTTGTTTATAGGTGAATACATACTTACACAAAAGAAAGATGAGAAACATGAGCAACCAACAATTACCCCCACTCAAAATTATGAACAATTGTCTCAAACATCTATCTCTAACAATATGGATGAAAATGCAACATACACAAAAAATTTTGATGAGATAGATTATCAATCCCTACCTACCCCATGTGAAATGGAATGAATTAATGGGAAAGGTTATAAATTTTTCAAACAATTAGGCTATATTAGAAAAGGGTGTGGAAAACATGAACAAGGTATTTGTTTCCCTATTGAACCTAATACTTAAGAAATAGAAACTGGATTAGGATATTCTTTTTCTAACATGACCAATGCTACTCAATGACCATCTTTAAAGATTAACATTATAACATGTCAGCAGCAACACAAGCTCACAATCAAACATCCTGATTTGCTAGATATAATGTTACCCCCTTCATTGACATATGCCAATAGTGATGAGGATTTGAAACAACTATTAGGTGTTTATGATACACCATCCTCATGTACTTACATGAAACACATTTCCTATGCTTTAAATGTTACTGAGCAAAACATTGTCCTTGTTGCAAATGATAAACTTGTTTGTCAAAAGATTCGCAAAATGAACCCTAACATAGCCTTGCATGTTAAAGAGGAACTAGAGAAACTTGTTGGTGTAGGATTTATTAAACCTATTGAATATTCTCCTTAGATCTCAAACATTGTCACAGTTGCACAACCCAATAATAGTATTAGGATATGCACAAATTTTTGAGACTTGAATAAAGCCTCCTTAAAAGATGATTTTATGCTTCCTAATATAGACATGATCATGGATTCAACTACTAGACATGCTTTGTTGTCATTCATGGATGAATTTTCTAGTTATAATCAAATCCTTATTAATCCTCAAGATCAATACAAAACCTTCTTTACAACTGTTTGAGGTACATTCTATTGGGTTGTGATTCCCTTTGGTTTAAAGAATGTCAACACAACTTATCAACATGCAATGACATTAATCTTTCATGATTATATTCACAAAATTTTAGAAGACTTTGTCGATGATATCCTCGCTAAATCATTAACACGACAAGACAATGTGAATGTCCTTCGTAAAATCACTAAACACATAAAACAATACAACATGTGATTAAATTCAAAAAAATGTTTCTTTGGCATAGATAGTGGTAAACTTCTTGGTTTTGTCATATCTCACAGAGGCATTGAAGTGGACACACATAAAATTGATGCCATCATTAACATGCCACCTCCTTGGACTATTTCTCAATTGCATACTTTACAAGGTTGAATTCAAGCTATTCATCATTTTGTTGCATCTTTTTCCAATCGCACAATACCTTTAACACATCTCCTTAAAAAGGGTGTCCCTTTCGATTGGGATGAGGACTGTAAATAGGCTTTTGAGATTCTAAAAGAATATTTAGCCACTCCACTTGTTTTACATCTTGTCATGCAACACTGATCGTTTATCTTGTACATTGCCACATTTTCCCATGCTCTTGTAGCATGGTTGGCTCAACATGAGGATCATGGTAAAGAACACCCTATTTACTACATTAGTGATACCTTAATTGATTATGAAACAAGATATTCACCAATTCAAAAACAATTTTTGGCTCTTGTATTCGCTACTAGTAAGTTATGACATTATTTACTAAATTCTGAAGTACAAGTTGTCACAAAATTTGGTCCTCTTAGATATCTTTTCAACAAAACCTATCTTTTAGGACTCTTAGCTAAGTGGGTGATGTTGTTAATTGAGTTTTTTCTTAAATTTGTTTCACAAAAATCAATTAAAGGTCAATCCTTAACTGATCACTTAGTTGATGCTCCTTCTCCCTTTGATTTCCCTACTAATGATTCCTTTCTTGATGATCATGTCTTAACCACTGATATTAAACCATGGAAGTTATTTTTTGATGGATATAAGTGTCGAACAAGTTCTGGTGCTGGAGTTGTCCTAATTCCACCCGACATAAAAACTATTCTCTTATCCTACCATTTAAATTTCCTATGCACAAATAATATAGTTGAATATGAGGCATTGATTTTAGGTTTGCAAGCTACTCTATCTCTTCATACTAAACATATTAAGATCTTTGGTGATTCACAATTAGTCATAAAACAAATCAAAGGTTCATATCAAACTAAACATGAAAAATTATCAAGATACAAGGATCTCATAATAAAATTATTAGAAAAATTTCACTCATTCACCATTGATATCATCCCACACAAACATAATCAACACGTAGATGCAATGGCGAGTGTAACTTCTCTCATATCCCCACATGATCTTTTTATAGATTTCACATTCATTATTCACACTATCATGAAACCTTCCATCGATACTCTGTTAGAAGAAATTTTGGCGATAACTCAAGCAACTTCGTGTGAATGGTATGATACAATATACAACTACTTAAACAATGGTTCCATTCCCAAACCTATCACAACAAATACTCAAAAATGGTTACGTAAACTTAGAACTAAATATGCGATTCTTGCTGATTCATTATATAGGTCTTTCAATGGTATCCTATTACATTGTCTTAAAGATTCTAAAATCCCTTTATCACTCAAACAGGCTCATGTTGGTGCCTATGGAGGTCATTTTGGAGGTTATTCATAGTGCAAAAACTTATTTGTATGGGTCATTATTGGAGACATATGGAAAATGATTATTTTTCCTATGTTAAACGATGTCACAAATGTCAAGAACATAGCAATTTGATTCATGCTCCTACTGCTAAGCTCCATGCCAATGTTCCCATTTGGCTATTTTTAGTATGGGTGTTGGATCTTATTGGAAAAATTTCACCTCCTTCTTCTACTAGACATACATTTATCATAATTGCAACTGACTATTTCATAAAATGGGTAGAAGCTATCCCTCTTCATTCAACAACTATTGAATTAATTTGTCGATTCATATTAGAATACATAACTGCTTGCTTTGGACTTCCTTCTATAATTGTTTCAAACAATGGAACACCATTTAAGAATAGTAAATTTTAAAAATTTCTTGCAACATTTAATACTCAACATCCTTTTTCTACATTGTATTATCCACAATCCAATGGACAAGTTGAAAATACTAATAAAATTCTTGAACAAATCCTTAAGAAAAATATTCACAATAATCATAAAGAATGGCATACGCAACTATCTTACACTCTTTGGGCTTATAGAACTAATATTCATTCATCCACAGGAAATACCCCTTATAGCCTTGTTTATGGTACTAATGTGATTATGCCCATGGAGTTAGAATTTCCTACTTTGCAAGTTTCTCTCCAAGATATTTTTAACACTAACAATTATACAAAACAAAAATTACATCAACTTGAGATGCTTGATGAACAATGCATTAACACTCTCAAACATGTCCAAGATCACATCAAAAAATTACAACACAAATACAACATTCATGTTATCCCTAGACCATTTTCTAAGGGAGATTTTGTTCTTATTGAAAATCAAAGAACTGTTAGTGCTGACAACAAAGACAAAGATAAGTTCAGCCCTAATTGGTTGGGACCTTACATAGTTGATACCAATTATGGTTCTCATGCTTATCTCTTAATGCAACTTGATGGAACACCCCTTAGGGAGCCTATTAATGTCACACATATGCATTGATATTATCTCTAATCCCCTTTGAATAGTATGAGTGATATAGCAGTGTTGTCTAAAGTTAATTGATGTTATAACTTTTAGATTACTCTATTATTGACAACTAAATTTCTATTTGTCTTGGACACTAAGGTAATTATTTAAGTTCATTTTATAATTACTTTAGGCTTCATACTATTCACCCTCTTCTTGTGTTAAATTAAATCCTTATTGGTGTATTTAATTTAGCATATTCTTTTTCATTTATCCATGTTGTATCCATGATAAAACTAAAATATGCTTTATATCATATCACACAATTCTTGTTAAATCATGAAGCCATTAATTAAATAATTTTTACAATAAGTCATTTAATTAATCACATAGCATTTACCATTTGTATACCAAAAGATACATCATCATAATATCAAAGGTGCATGTCTGTATATATATATCAAAGTGTATATACATCTCAGAATCATATACAATATCAAAATGGTCTATGAGAGCTAGACCCCTCAGGATCTAGTACTCGTGATCTAGTCCCTAGACATTGTGAGATGGTCGTGTGTGACCATGATCATGAACTATCGAGTCTCAATGCATACTCTAGATCCTGTACCCGCCCAATAGCTATAAGCTGCTCATCTACCATCTAGTCCCTCTCCGCTCATGTTTGTGCCATCTCTACCTATAGTCTCTCTACCTCTACTAAGGTATATGTTGACTGTAGTGCATTCTCAGCCCAACAAAGTCACCTCCTCACACTCTTGTACACTACCTGCAACCTCATGAATGGTATGAGTGACTCTGGCTCCTCCTCCATGATCGGTGGGGGCACGTAGTTAGGATCTATCTCATCCTCCTCAATGGATGTTGGCACTATCTCTATGGCTACCTAACAATAGAAATCTCACCAATCTCTCATCACTCCTACAAGATAGATGATGTACACAATTAGTAACACATCATCATGATATATATATATACAAAAATACAACATAAATCACTAGATCACATGCATCAAATCAAATCTCATCATGTATGTCTCTAGACGCATGAGGAATTCCAACCTCCTCATCTCTAGTGGGCATGGAAGATGTGCTAGCCTATCTTTGATTGTGCATGTTGATGTCTATTGTGGCTACTTCCCATGATCTAGTCCTATATGTATGTGATGACTCTCCATGGTTGTACCAATCCTGAATAGGTTCCTCATCACCCTCACTCAGGGGTGGCTCCTCCTTGTAATAATAATCCTGGTCATAATCCTCACCCCCTCCTCATCCTCCTCTCCTACATCCTGGTCCTCATAATTAGGATTGGCCTCATATTGGTACTCCTTATCGATAATATATCTAAAAATATTTGTTGGCCTGTACTATTCCTCCTCTACTCTCTCTTTTGGCTCATCACCCTCATCTGTTGCTAGCTCTACATCACCTAGAGGAAAATCCATGGGGAACATAGGAGCTGGTCACGCATATGTACACCACTCCTCATGCTTGTCTATGCTACCAACATCATTAATGTCAGAGACTCGTGGCTGGTCATGATTTGAATCATCAGAATCACTCTCCTGTACATGATCTATCATCAGCTGAATAGTGTCACTTGGCCTCTAGGCACTTTGCATTGATCGTCTAATGAAGGGGCATGCCCTCAGTGGTGTTTTCACCTATCCAAACTATCGTATGATTCGACCATAATAGAATGGTAATATGATGTAGTCATGCCTCCGTGCTAGATATCTATCCATTTGTATCCTATGCAACTGTCTGGTGGGGTCTAGCCATTGTTGAGTGAGTAGATAGGGTCTCCATAGGATCTCGTCCTGCTCTAGCTGGTCGAATCTCACCCTCCAAAAGTGTAAATCACCATATTTCCACAACCATCACAAAGGATAGCCGAATGCTCATGGGTATCCTGCTGCTATAGTATAAGGGTATCCGAAAAGCTTGGTACATGTGATATGCTCAAGGAACCACACTTGTAGAAGTGTACAATGGAACATACTATCAATCTCTCAAAATACAAACTGACCAAGATCATAATACAAGTGTGCTAGAATTCAGTGGCCCCAGGCATAGACTATCCTCTGCTCGTACATCCCTTGTTTCAGGTGTACTAGTCCCCCATCCAAGTTTGTTGCTCATCCATCTAGATTGAGAACTAGTGCCACTATGTGCATCATAATCCATCTAACCATAGGAGCTGATGAATACAACATCATGGGAATCTTGATCTATGCTCTAATCCTCTCATCATGAACATGTCCATCCAAACAATACTGCATATCTCTCTTCTTCTCCCGAAATGACCCATACCCCTAGAAATAGACTCACACTCCCCAAATAGGAACTTGGAGAATGTAGTGTATGTCCTCGAGTGTGATGGTCATTTCCCTTGTGGGAAGATGAAATATATAGGTATCTGCATCCCAACACTCACATAGAGCCATCAACATGGCATCATGGTATCTCATGGGTGGCATAAGATATACCCAATAGATACCCACTGACTATAAATGATCTACCTCTATCACTGATAGCATTGGTACATGATCTCTTAAACTTTTTAGTTGTCTTCCCCCCTAGCAGTTGTCACAACTGGGCATGAACCTATAAAAATCATCACAAAATGCTCTCAATTTTATCTAGTTTTCATCATGCAAGTGTTCTAAAGCTAATCTAGTGTGCTTATCTAATGGCCCTAGACCCTTGAGAACCCATTTTAGACAGTTTACAAAGAAAAAAGGACACTTCACAAAGAAACAAGACACTTTGAGAAGAAACAAGACACTTTGCAAACCAAAGGGACAGTTTGTGAGCAAATGGGACACTTTGCAAAAGAATGGGACATTGCAAAAAAATTTCCAACAACCCTAAATTAACCTATCCATGCATTAAAATCATTAAAATACCATCAAATAATAATGATAAAGTTACAGAATCAACTCACCTCATGGTAGATCTCCACGTGCTACTTGTTCACAAGATCATCTAACCGCAAAGGTGTGAAATCCCATCTGCTCGACATGTTCTCTCACTCATTGGTTTCAAGCTACATGAAGGTAAAATGAATAGTTAATGACAAATTACTTTCTCCTCTTTATTTAATCACTTTTCACCTCTTCTTACTTTTATGGATTATCATAGGGTTATTGTATCCTAAAGGCTTCATAACATATAGCTCCTTCAAATCATCACAAAAGGTGCTAGGGTAATCTGTTTTCAACACTATTTGATGCATTGGAATCATGATTCCACACATGAAATAATCATTTTCCTATCATTATGTGGCATGGTACTTGGAAATTCCCTATGATATGATGTTTCTTGTTTGACGTGGGTGGATTGCTACCTTGATTCCACCTCCAAAAAGCAAGCGAAACTGAGGGGCATACATCTACCCTTGAATTGGATTCTTAAGAGTTAGATAAAAGGTTTTTTGAGAAATTAATGAATGTGTGTTGTAGGATGTAGTTCATAATTTTGTGGTTGTGCAGATAACTACATTGGGGGCTTTGTTCTCTTATCCTTTTGAATATGTATCCTTTTATGTAGTAAGGTGCATCGTTTAGAGTCCTTTAGCTTACATATGCACACAGAGTCATATGGGCGCTTTAGTGGGGGCTAAATGTGCCATAGAAAATTGGACCCTCTTGAGAAAAGAGATAATTTTACAGATAATTGGACCCACTTTTGAGTCCCCTCACATCATTTCTCCTTGAAAACAACATTTATAGGCCCCTTAGACCTATTAATTTTGATCTAGTTGCCTATTTCACCAGAGAAATCACATAAAACCTAACAAACCACCTTCAAATAGTAGTAGTGGGACCCACTCACCACCTTGGGCGAATGAGTCCCCTTTGAGGGAAAATTCAAAATTAAGTAGGAATTTAATCAATTTAACTTTTATTTCTAGTGAATTTCAAGCTCTTAGGTTTAATTAATGAGAAAAAAAGGTGTTGTTTCTTATAAATACACATTTCAAGTCATTTTCACATCTCTTTTCATCTTTTTATCATCTCTCAAGAGAAATGTCTTCTACAACAAGTTTCATTAGAAAAGTTTAAGTTTTAGGGCAGAAAACTAGGGTTTTTGTAGGTCTTGAAGCTCACTTTTCTTGTCAAGATCCAACATTGCAAAGGGTTAATGATGGTTGCCTATGGTGAATCATGAAGAAGTCTAGGGTGAAGAGGTGCGACTAGCCACCAAATCATGCCTAAGGACTTGGTTTCCTATTGATTCCATTTTCCATTTTCACTCTATCTTCAGATTAAGGTTTGCATTGTATTTGTTTAACTTTTGCATGTAATTTTATTCATATGTTTCATGTGTTTTAAGCTTTTTAGGGTTGAGATCTTGCATCATTTCAATCACTCTTGCATGTCTTGTTCTAGAGCAATAGAATAGGACCCTTCTTACATTTCATCTTTTCCTAGTCTTTAACGCATCTAAGACTAGGGTTCTATTCAAGGTTTAATTACCTATCAAGGGGTTTGACTATGGAAAAACCCCCATTAGACCAACTTTTTAAAGTTGTTTTGTAGGAACTTTTTGAGATCTAAAATTAGGTTTTTGTCAAAAATTGTTGTGTAAGTGTCAAGGCACATATTTGAGTTTTGAGATTGCAAAAATTAGAAAGAGGATTGATTCACTATGCATGGTGAATGATTCCACCCTAAGATACAAATTTGAGTAAGAAGCAATTTCAGATCCCCAACTGTTAGAAAAAATGTTCTGTACAAAAAAGTCCTAATCTGGGACTGATTCACCCAAGGCTGCGAATGAGTCGCAATCAGCCCAAGTTCAGATTTCATCAACTTTTTAGATTGTTCTCTAGTCCTTTATAGCTTTTCAGGTCCACATATTTTGAGAAACAACTTTCTATTTGGTTAAAAGTTGCATTTTTGTTCATTATTTTAACCTTTTTGCAACAACACTATGTTTTCAAACAAAACTTAAATCTTAGTTTTGCATTCATTTTCAGTTATTTAGATTAGTCAATTACATTTAGTTAAGTCCATTTACATTAAACAACATTGCATACATCATAATTTGAATGATACATTAGCATTTTTGGCCCTATCTCCCTTCTTTTAGGTGAAAAACCCTAGAAGTGGAAGAGTACTCCATAGGGTCCTAAAAATCTATGTTTCATAGCTCACTCACCCATTCTAAAAACTACTCCTGTCAAACCCAATTGAAACTCACCAACTTGCTATTTTGTAAAAATATCAAATGTGATTCTGAGAAGATGCTACCTTGAATACTAGTTCATTTAGGTCAAGTGAAAATGTGTGCAATAGGGTTTTACATCATTTTAATTTCTTCACCAAATATCAAGCATCAAAGTTGACATTTCTATAGTTGTTCTAGAAATGATGTCTTCAAATTGGGTAAAATCCATTTGGTTTTGGTTTTGAAAATATACCAAATGAGATGTTGGGACCCCAAAATTTTTTAATGAAAGCACATTAAGATGGGAAAAATATGAGACACTAATTGGTTTGTCACGACACTCTTCCTGTTGCTTAATATTGTCCTCCAGAGTTGACCCTTTTGGGAGTTTTAACACTATGTAAACAACAAACCTTCCTAGAACCCTTCAACTTGGCCTTTTGAAAATTTGGAAAATTAGATAGTAGGAAGCTAAAAAATAGGTGTACTTGCTCACATATGTCAGATAAACATGCTTGCAAGGTGATTTTGCATGAAATTGCATTGGCTTCATTTTGTGAATTTTCAAAGTGGGCCATTGGAGTGGATTTTTCAATCATACTTTTGAGTGCTAAAATCAACTTCTTCATTATGAGAGCCTTAAATTTTTCCAAAATTTGCATGAAGTTTTAGGCTCTAATAGGAAAAAAGAGGGCAACAAGAAGAGTGTACAAGAAGAGATTTATTTCTAGGAAAGAAAAAATTGGACTTTCCCTTGCTCTAGAATAAGTATCCAAGACTTTGTCAGCCTCTTGTGTGCCAAGTTTCAAACATGCACCTCCACCATTTCAAGAATATCCTACTAGGAGGAGGTAAGAAAATATAAATTTTTAAGTTTCAAGAAGCCTACCAAGCCTCTTGAAACCCCCTTTAACCATCCTTTTGTTCCAAAGCAATCTATTGTGCAAGAGGTATGCTAGCACAAAATTTTTATTTTCAAGAATCCCAATCAACCCCTTGAAACTCCCATCCAACCTGTTGTGCCATCAAGTGGATCTTCTATGTTGGAGATCCTAAGTTTTGTGAACCCCCATTGCTCACAAAAACCTATCCTTGAGGATGATCAACCTTTTACTCCTATTGAGTAGTTTTGGGATAGGAGTGAAGAGGTTGTTTTTGTGGAGCCTTCATGTGCTCTTTAAAATGAGTGTCTTGGTTTGTTGCAAGAAAAAATTCAAGATGAAATAGTATTACAACAACAAGACATTAAAATGGTAAAAATAATTGATACAGTAGAGGAATCATTCCTCTCATTTGATTCCCTCCCTTATTTTGTTGAGGATGAGGAGGATAGATTAGTTGTACCTACATCAGTTGAATCTTCCAAACAACTTTGTCTGGGCTTGATGGTTGAAGAAAACTCCATGGTTTTGGATCATCAACAAAAAATGTGTTTATCCCCTATTATTATGGATGAAGATCCCCAATCTATTGAATTATACAATTTAGAGGTGGATGACCCCTATTGGGTGTTATAGAAACCCTATTTTAAGGTTTAAATACCAAATCATCACCCCCAAAAGAGAAGTTTTGTGGGAAACAACATAAGAATAAAGAGGCATCATAGGACTTTGCAACCATTACATGCCATGAGTTTGATTTTTTTGCAACTTGTTTCCAAAAGGAAATTATAAAAGAGAGACAATTTTAAGAATTCAATTCTTCACACAAGGTGTCTCATAAATCTAAGGTATGTGTTGATGAAGTGTGCATCATTACAAGTAATCATGAGGTTTGTTGGTTTTTTGTTGTCCATGAATGTAGCAATGTTGAATATGCGGTCTTCATTCAAAATGAAGATGTGACTTTTGGCATTAGGGATAATGTGATTGAGTTAGAGTGCTTCACATGGAACCAAAACATTGAAAAAATCCACCATTGAGCAGCCACACATTTTTTGGGAGAGTGATGCTCTCGTTGTTCAATTTTATAGTATGCCCAAGTTTCAAAGTTTCTCTTTTGAGGTGCATAAAGAAGAAGTTCCTTGTGTAGATCAAAAATCTGATTTTGCATATTTTACATCGCAATGTGAGCTAGAAACTTTCTCTTTTTATTCTAGTTCATGCAATAAAGAGGTTAGCAATGATGAAATTGGCCTATCCTTTTGTGAGGTGAGTTATCTTCCTTCTATAGAAGGTTCTTTTGTGGATGTTGACTAATCTTCAAAAAAGTTCACCTAAGGCACCCTAGTTAGATGAGTCTAACACTTGCCTCATATGGGTTCCTTGAAATGGAAAAAATTATAGTGAAGCGATCATTCACCTTGCAAGCATTTTGTGCAGTTACATGCATGTTGGTAGTAGTTTTTAGTGGTTGCAGCTAGGTGAGGTTTGTAACTATGGTTTAAGGGAGATCAACTCCTTCAAAAGATTCATCTTTGATAGAAGCAAGCTTCCACTCTTTTCTTTCTATTAGTTCTATATATATATTGTAAATATCTCACTTTCCATGAAGTGTATTTGCACACCCTACATTATCCATAAGGGAATGTATGCTCTTAGCTTCCATGCTTTCCTCTAAGTGCAGCTACACATGGTTTTTTTTTACTTTGAGGAGGCCCAATATTGAGGTTTTCCCCTTCATGACTTTGTGCCCAAAGGACCAATAAGGCCTCTAGATCCCATGATTAGTAGGAAATCATCTCATAAAATTCATCATTAATGTTGAAATTTCATGCCCCCCTTTGATGTCCCGTTATTGATAACCAATATGAGAAATTCCCCATGGGCCATCTTGCATGTTTTCTCCTTGAAGTTTCCTAAATTTTTCTAAGTCCTAGTATTTTGGGTTTTTAGACTGTCTCTTACTCACTTACCTTGCATGCCTTCTTCCTTGCTCCTTCTTCCTTCCCTTTCTAATTTAAGTATTTTGGTTTTTGGCCTTCACCCTTACCATTTACCCTTTACTGATTCCCTCTCCTCTTCCATTTTTTTGTTTCTCCTTTTGGCCTTTAGCCTTCAGTCTTTCCCCTTCCCTCTTCCCTCTCCTCATTCCTTTATTCCTTCGCTCTTTGTCCTTCAGCCTTCACGCTTGCACCTTACCTTCAAAGGTAAGAGGTAAGGTTTCGATCTAACCTTTGAAATCTTCAAACTTTTCTCTTCTTCAACTATCTCCTTCCATTTTCCTTCTCACTGATGCCTTAACTCCAAAATTTGACTAACTGATAGGGTTTCGTGTTTTGACCTTCAACCTTCCCCTTTCCCTCTTACCTTTCTTTAGTAAGAGGTATCTCATTCCCCCAACCTTAGACCTTCAAAATTATAAGGTCTAATGCCCAATGCTTCCTTTCTTTGTTGCGGTTTCCTCCTCTCTTCTTCCTTTGGTATTTGGTAAGCGATAAGCCTGACGCTTGACATCCATTGACCCAATGTCAGATATCTGATGAATCAAAGTATAAAATTTGATGTACATTGTAAGGTTGATGCCTGAACTCCTATTTCCTAATCATTGATAATGATAAATGCATTTTTAGGGCTTCAGACCATTTTTTCATGCTTCTAAAGGCTATTTTTTGAGATCAATGCCTAACCATCTCACATTTTGACATGTTTTTTGGGTATTTTTGAGGCTCAATTTGACTTTTGGGCACCCATATTTTATTCCTGAGCTTCAAGGAAAACATTAGTTTCCTCCCATACCTTTTTCAAGTGGATTTCATGGGCGCTCATGACCATTTATTGTTGTTTGTTGACTTTACTAATAGATCTATGCTCTAATCGAGATTTTCATGGATGACACAGATTTTCATGCCATAGGCTTCATTGCTAACCCTAGTTAGGGTTTGGTTTTTGTTTCTCAATTATACCTGGTCTATAAAGGTAAAAAATGTATTCATTTCAAGGGTTGTTCTTCCTCTAGCTCCTCTAGGTTTTTTCTTTTGTAAATTGTATTTCACACTCTTCCATTGTAAATATTGGATTTTTCCTCTACATTAATGGAATGGATCAAGTTTTCCTCTTCTAAACTCTTTTTTGTTTGAGTAATTTTATTACCTTGCATATGTGAGTGTTTATTACATTTTTATGTATACATGTTTGAGTTAAAATTATTTTCAACTGCTGTGTTGAGAAACTATCTTTCCTTCCAATGCCTTACAAACCATAACCTTCTTATATTCCTTTGAAATTCAACTAAATAGAGAGTTGTGAAAGTCCCTTTACCCTTATTCAATGATGTTTATTTATTCTAGGTCAAGAAGAAACAACCTTCCATGTCGGTGTATCACATCCATTTTCACTTTCATGTTCCCCTTCTCCCCTTTTCCTTGTGAGCTATTAGTGGTAGAATTTCATGTGTTAGGTTGGATTAGCACATTGCATTGGGATTGAGAAACAAATCCAACATTCTCCAAAGTTTCAAACTCATATGCACAAAGGTCCCATGCCTTGAGGTCATTTACATTGTGTCATTGGAATGCTGAGATTCATGCTCAATGGGGTGAAATTTCATGTGAAAATAGTGCCCATAATAAAAAATAAAGGGAAAACTAAATACCCATTGTAGAGGAGGGGGACTGACTATTTAGGACCTTAGGTCATGAGAGGGTATAGAATAATCAATTTCCTAATCAACCTCACTCTAAGGATTGATTAAGGTAAGATTGATGTTTGAGAGGGTGAAAAGGAAGGACAACTAATCTGTCTCTATCCTTTTATCACCCTGAAAATTTAAGAAACTAGGTGAGAAAATTCTTGAGTCTAGACTATAACTTGGACAACTCTTTATGAGTACAATGTATAGTCAAAGAATAATAGGGAATTCCCTAACTGCCTGATAATTATAGTTTTATGCGATGATGAGAGACATAAAAGAGCTAAACTACTAAGATAAAAAGGAGGATACTTTAACTTAAAAGGTGGAGTTTGATAACAAAAAAGGTGGTAGAAACCAAAATTACGATCGGTCGAGCCTCCCACAAGTGCCTCATGAACATGATACCTACACATAGCAAAAAGGGGAAAAAATTTGGGGCTATTTTGGGGCTTTCCATTGTCAAATCCCCATTTCGATGTTCCTACCTCCACAGATAGCTAGAATAGCCATGAATAGAGAAAGTATGATAAAGGAGAGCACTAAAAGGGATAATAGCAAGTAATGCTAACAACAATATGATACTATACCAAATAGTGATGCTAAGTAAAATGGATATCACCTCCCCAACAAAATTCCCTCAAGCACGTTAAGGGAGATGTGAGCTCGTAAGTTTGTAGATTCCAATGTTGTTGCAACAACTAGAGGAGAAAAACTAGTAGAGTGTTGACTTGGAGCTTCAAAAATGAAGAAAGTGTCATGAAAGGCTAAGAAAGTGGTAGAATCTGTAGCTAGATTGAAAAGGTGCAGTTATGATGAAGTGGATGTGAAGGATATTCCCTTTGAAGGAATAGGAACTTAAAGAGTTAGTTTGAGCTGGTCGGGCGTAGCATTACCATGGCACGTGGAGAAGTGTAACACCTTGCAAATTAAAGGTCAGAATCCTACTAGTGATGATACCAAGATGGCACGGCGATGTCATGTCCCCGAAGAATTCCCCCACCATAAAACAACCGCTAAGTGGTGGGAAGTGGATGTTACAGATGAAGTGGGAATAGATTTATTTGAGCTCGATTTTTCTAAGATAAGATTTTTCGCAAACCCACCAACCGTGTTACCAAATGCAAGGTAAAGTATATTGAAAGATTTTAGACAAAATATACTTGAACCATTGAGGAAGCAGACTACAATTTGACACACTTGAAAGAATAGGAAGAGGAGTTGGCCCCATAGGTACTCAGCCCCAAGGAGAGTTGAATAAATGCATGGTAGGTCTTTAAACTTATGGAAGTGTGAACAAAAGGGATGCGTAGGTTCTTGGTACTACAAAGTTGAACAAAGAGATCTCACAGGATGTAAGCATTTTATAGGTCCTTCAACTTACAAGGAGGGACCCCCAGGTGCTCGGTCCTAAAGAAAGCTAGATGTGAGAGGCTCCACAGAGTGTGATAGGGCCTTATAGGTACTCAATCTTGCAAGGTTTATTGAAAAGTAGCTTCATAGGTGCACCTTTAAAGCAACATGTTAATCCACAAACAAAACATGTTTGATAACAAAAATCCACACAAGAAAATAGTAATACAGTCACATAGACAATCAAAAATTGAAGGAGAAGCTTTCAAAGGGGTCCCTTTAGAACCCTTCAAAAGAAAAGGGGTCCACTTGAGGGACGCTTTTTTTGAAAGCAATAACATTTTGAAAAGAGATATAACTTTTTCTCTAATGATTCTAGCATCAAGGAATCCATCTAAAAGATTTCTTTCATCAAGGAATTTCAATAGAAAGAATGCTCCCTCACAAGGGAATGTATTCAAACTTCTTCATTAGAAAAAGTACTCCCTTCTTGAAGGAAATTTTTTTAGATTCTATCTTACGAATCCATGATGAAAGAAATTTTTTTCTTGGGATCCATGTTGAAGAATGTAATTTTTGAAAAAATAGGATTTTCAGCAAGGGATTCACTGGCCACCAAATACACCTTTTGAAAATTGAAATAGTATGATAGTCCCATCTGAGAATGGTGCATGTTGAACTCAAAAGCACATGACATCCTAAGGATAGAAAATTGAGAATGAGAGTGATGTTGTGGCCCAAAGAACATGAAAAGATATAACCATGGTATTGTTTTCATGCATGTAAGGGACAACACATAAGCACCACAACATCACAAAGCAAGTGAAGAAAATATAACATAAACAAAAAAACATACATCAAGAGATAGGGGGATTTGATAATTTGAGGTCAGAGCTACTCATAAATATAAATAGATATTATATAATAATATATAAATGAACTATTATCAACCCCCTACTATATCAAACCATGTGAAGAAAGTTACGTGAAAACAAAATAAAAATAAAAAATTGGGTCAATATGGAAGGGGGGCCTAAATTCTCCTAACACTTTGCATCTTCCCCAATTGTCGAAAATTAAGGCACAACAAAGAAAATAATGATGTGACAAATAGAAGAATTTTTACAACAAAAAAACACTCTCGTATCCAAGCACCTACAAGGGTGACAATTGTCCTCCAGGAACACATAAAACAAGTATGGGGAAACAAAACACACACAAATATAATCTATAGATAAAGAAGATGTGGACCCCTAGTCCTCATCAACCAAGAGGTTATTGTTCTCCAAATCTAGATCATTATAAGGGGAGAGTAGAAGAGCCTACAAGGACGAGATAGCAAGGAGGGTACCCTTAGACTCTCTTGCGATAAGAGCCAAGGAAGATGGCCCCTCGAGGTCTTCTTCAGTCATTTCCTATGAGGTAGACATCAACGATCTCATAAAGATTTCCCATAGATCTAGGATTTCATCTACCAAGTTGAACATGCACTTTATGGGAGTGCCATGCATCAATTGAGCAAGAAATGAAGTAGGTTCCTGAGATCCACTGCCAACCTCATCAAAGGACTCAAAAGGATTTAAAAACTCTGAGCCTCCATCACTAGGACAATGCAAGCCAACATAGAACCAACTTTCGAAGAAGGTGATCCCTTCTTCCAACCCCCATTGCAAGCAAGGTCATCTTCCAACTTACACTTCATAGGAGGATGTGAGATACCCATAGATGAATTAGAAGGTGAGGAGGAAGAGGATAAAACTATAGTGGACACCACCAAGGTATTTGGCATGTCCATGGGTTTGGGGAAAGGTGGGATGTCCTAAAGAGATGGTAAGAGGGGAGGCTCAGTTGAAGGAGAAATGAAAAATTGCACCTTTTTAGGTTGAGGATCATTCACACTCGTAGGAGGAGCCAAAAGCAAGATTGAGTTGGATGGAACTAAAGTAGAAGGGATGAAAGAGGAGGATACAATAGAAGATGCCAAAATAGAAGCTACTATCTCCCCTCCCTCCTATAAGGTGGCCTACTCAATGGATAGAACCTTCCTTCGATGCTTACACTCACACACAAGGTAGTTTCTTTGGCTTTGGGAGCTAGAGGATGCAACCTGAGGTACAATAGGAGGCTCCCATTTAGTCATCCTAGTATCTATCACATCTGTTTTTGGTGGAGGGAGTGACTCCTCGATAGGAACAAGAGTAGATGCAACAACACATAGTGAAGCAGACTCGAGTACCTTAGTACCAGGCCTCTCCCCATTTTCTACCCTAGTGGTAGGAATGGAAGGAAGTCATGGAGGCCAAGACATAAGTGGATCCATGGGGACCCTTCCCCTTACAATACATATGGGTTGAGGCACTGTGGGAAAGACAAGAAGGTCAAACACTTAACGCTTGGAATTTTTCCAAGAAGGCACCATTGGACTCCCCAAAATATGCATAGGGGTAGAAAGTTGAAGGTGTTGTAGTAGGGTGAGAGGAAGAGGTAGGTGACACTACAAAGGAATAAGAAGGTCCCTAAGCACGGGTAGGCTTCCTCTTCCTCTTTTGTGAGGAAGAGGCGACTTTCCATTGTGCTACAAGGTAAGTCACTTTTGGCTACACCTTTCCACTAGTCTTATAAACATAATTTTGATAAAGTAGGTTCATTCTTAGGGGACATAGACTGATCAAGGAGGGAAAAAAATGATCCAATGAATACCCCTGCGTGATACCAATGGATGATATCCAATGTCGTGCACAACATGCACTACACCTTCAAGGGAAAATTTCAAACACTTATCAATAGCAGAAGTGAATCCATTCATGGAAACTAGCCACGAGATGCCTAGTTTCACCTTGAATAAGTCAGATTCTAAAATGATGTGAAAGGTAGTATTTATAGTCCTAGGTCCTACTAGGATGAAAACAGTTATAGAGCCATAAGGAGCAAGAGAGAGACCATCATGGGTATGTATAGTGGTCCTCTATAATAATGTTCACACAACTCATGAGGTCCACAAGGACTCTTGTCACAATGTTTCCATTGACATAAGCGAGAATGTACAAAGGAGAAGCTTTGTTATTCATGGGTAGTTCCTGTGATGTAAACATTATATTTGGTGAACTAGTCATAGGTTGAGAGGAATGATTGTGAGTGAACAAAACCACATTTATGTATGTTGAGGCCTTGGGAGAAGCACCAGCAGGATCAATAATTAATTTCATAGAGTGAGACAAAAATGGTTTTATATAAATCTACAATTCACTATTCGCCTTAGCCAAAAACTTGTTCACATTCTGCTTTTTACCATCAAGGTGGATGGTAGGGTATGTGTAGGATCATGATGGGCCAAAAAGTGGCAATATGATGGGTATGTGTAGGGTATGTGGCTGATGGCTTTTGTTTTACCCAAAATTGATGAAACAAAAATAGTTTTTAAAGGAGATTCTTAGCTTTCCACCAATATAAATTATTCTGTACTTTGAATTTAATAGATAATTATTATTCCTTTTCTATTTGAATTATGACTAAAGTCCTTATTGATAGGTTGATTGAAAAATATCTATATCTTTTAAATGGTATCATATTTTTTGAATTTAAAACATGCATCACATTCTATGCTTCGCATACTTTAGGATTAAAAAATAAAAAATTGAATTTCATGAAGTTTTGACCAAGTTAAGGTGGTCAAACATACGAGTTTTTATATTTTGTAAAAGTTGTAATAAAAAATTCATAATTAATTATTTACTTAGAAAAATATGACAAAAAATATGCATCACATCAAGACATGAGTCCTCTACTTATATCTAAAATATTTTTAAAAATATTATTATTTTATTGTGGTTTGGGTGGTCAGACAGACACCTACTTCTTATTTTTTCCCTCAAATTTTAGTACTACTGCATTGAAATTTCAAATTTTCACCAAATATATTTTTTATTTTTAAAAATAAACCTAGTAGTTTAGAAACTACATTCAATTTTCTACAGATTCTATTCTTACATATTTTTGAAATAATATAGATAACTTATTCAAATTTTTACATCAAGTTGTCTAACTCTGATTTTTCTAAATTTTTTGCCACTTAAGGTCCTCCTTTTTCCATGATGATCCTGCACATGCCCAGTACTGTTGTTAATTGGATCTTGTATCTCATGATGTAGGTGCATACAATGTTCAGTATCATGCCCATGGATACAATCGTATTGGCAAAACACATTTCCATCATACTAGTTAGGATAAGGCTCTTTAAGAGGTAGAGGATCTTCGAAGGTTATAACTTTATCCTTTAATAGCTTTTGCAAAATAGAAGAAGAAGATTTAGATAATTTTGTGAGTTTTGTCTCTTGCACTTGAGGCCTTTTCCATTGAATGAAGCAATAGAAACAATGGATCTTGAGTGTAAATGTTGAACATACCATTTCAAGCTTCGTAGAGGAGACTACTGTTTTCGTTGTAGTTATTTTGGTATTGGGGAGTTGAGTGAGATGGTGCAAAATTTTTTTAAGGTATGGTGCTAAGGGTAAAGCTGTATTGCATATGTATAGCTTGCAATTTGATACATTTTTTGCATATATAAAGTTGTTTCAGAACTTCTTCAGAGATATTTCCAAGGCAAAGCAACATTCATATTGGCATAAAATAGTTGATAGAAAAGGTACAATCTCTTTTATTATTTCCTGTAGTTTGTCTGCTTTGTTGCTGCTCGTCAATTAATTGTATCGAGTCCATTAACCAAAAGTAGTCTTCTTATGCAACACTAGTAGTGAATGGTTGTATTTGGTTTTGTGTATGGTTGCAATAGTGCTTAAATTGTATTAGTTAGAAGGCATCATGTTTTGCGGCTTTCAGGCATTTCAGAGTAGTGAAAAATTGACTCTCATTTTCAAATTTTATTGTAGTAGTGGATATTTCCAATTTTGCTTTTGAGATTGCATGTTTTTTGTTAAGCAGTAGATATTGCATAATTTTTTAGGCAAAAAAATCTAGTTTGGCATGTCTTCCTAAATAGAGAATGATGTGACCTAGTTATCGGAAGAATCTTCATGGATATTGCATTTTTTTTATAATAAGGAATTAATAGGATAATGGTTCTAGACACTCTATAGAACAAATGTTGTGCTTAACTGGGAGCAAGTAAAAACATGTCTTCATTGAAATTTTAACTTATTTTAATGGATGTGGGAACTTTATAGTATGAATGTAATAAGACACGAGGAAGAATCCCTTCATTCCTCACCCCTATTTAATGAAGGGAGATTTTTGAAGTATGCCTTTATTCCTCTGCTCTCTATTATGATATTCAAAATTTTACAATTTACTAGAATCTCTTATTGGCTTTAAACATTTTTTTTATTGCAGCAAAAATTCGACACTCACCAATACTAATGGCCTTTAGTTCAAGGCATTTTAATTACATGGATGCTATATAGTTTTGTATATTAGCTTGGTTAAGATTTTTTATCATTTTAGAATTTTTTTGAGGTCACTTGGATATAATTAATACTTAGTGGATTATTTATAATCATGAGAAATAAATTCCTATGAACACTAGAACAATGAAATTTGAATCAAAACTAAACATTGAATCATAATGAATCATTACAACATGCTTCCCAAAAAATTTACAAAATTTAGGTTCAATTCCAGTTAAAATAGATAGCAAGATGTAGTGTTGGAAAATCAACCAATAAGGGTAAAATACAAGAAGGTTACATTGGAGAGAAAGGTATCTGCTTGTTCCTTTAAAATAATTCTTGGTCTTCCTTCTTGTGTTTCCTCATATTCTTGTTTCATGTTTTTCTTTGGAAACATTATGAACTTGATTATTTTTTTTGGAGAGTTGAACATTGTTGTTAGTGATTGTATTAGAAACATAAATTAATAAAGAGTTTCCCCTACTTTGAGAGTGGATGGAGCCATCCTAACAAACCACTATAAATTTCTATGTTCTTCTTATTGATGTGTTGGTCTTTAGTTTTCCAATTAATTTATCATATTTTTATTCTATTTATATTGTTGTAATTTGATCAACAATTTGCATTAGAGCCTGGTGAAGAAGCTCGGTAGTGAAGTAGTTTATTGGAAATCGACAAATAATTTCTAAAAGTATGGAAGATGCAGATAAGTGGAAGATTGAGAAGTTTGCTGGATAGAACTTTAGATTGTGGAAGGTTTAGATGGAATCACTATTGATTAATCAGGATCTCTCACTTGCATTGCTTGGAAAAACTAAGGGAAAAGGTTCAATGTTGGACAAAGATTGGGAGAAAATGGATATGAAAGTAAGGGCAACTATTTTTCTTTCATTGTCCAACAACATGCTATTCAATGTTTCAACTAAGAAGACAACTAAAGAGCTTTGGGATAAATTCCCCAACATGTACGAGATAGCATCGACATCAAACAAGGTATTCATCATGAAAAAGATATACAATTTGAAAATGAGAGAAGGTGAGATCATGTCATATCACCTCAATGAATTCAATACCTTGGTCACCCAATTGATTTCAGTGGGTATCAATTTAGATGATGAAAATAAAGAAATTATTTTATTATGTTCTTTACTAAATAGTTGGGAAGGAGTGCTAATGGCAGTTAGCACTTTTGGTGGCTTCCAAAACTAAATTAAAATTTGATGATGTTGAAGGCACACTTCTCAATGAAAAGATGAGGAGAAAAAATCAAGAAGCCTCATCTAGTGACGGTTTGACTACTATAAATACTAGCAATAGGGGAAGGAGTCAAGATAGAGTTAGAAATAATAATAGAAGGAAGTTCAAATCTGCTCCAAAATTGAAGTCTAGGGGAAAAAATGGTGCTTGTTGGTTTTGTGGCAAATCGGATCACACCAAAAAAGAATTGTTGGAACTACAAAAAGGCACAAGACAAGGTGAGCAATAATGAAGTAAATGTTGTAGATGATGGTGTTTTGGTTTTTTCCACAAGTGACACTACTATAGATTTGTGGGTTCTCGATTCCAGTGCCTCCTTCCATGCTCTCCATGTTGGGGTGATTTCACAAATTACCAAGAAGGTAAGTTCAGTAGAGTGTTTCTAAGGGATAATAAAGAATGTGAAATCATAGGAAAGGGTTATGTGATGTTGCATTTTTAAAATGGAAATAAATGGATTTTGAAAGATGTGAGACATGTTCCTATGCTGAAACGTAATTTAATATCATTGAGCCAATTTTATGCTCAAGGTTGTAATGCCAAATTTTCTTTAGATACTTGGAAAGTAACCAAGGGTATTTTGGTGCTTGCAAAGGGAAATAAATTAGGTAATCTATATGTTTTAGAGTGCCATGGTGAAGTGGGAGCTATAATGGTGGTTGTAGACATCTGTTTAGATCTTTGGCATAAGAGGCTTGGGAATATGAGAAATAAGGGTCTTGAAGTCATGCTTCAAACAAATCAACTTCAAGGCCTTAAATTAGTTGATTTGGAGTTATGTGAGCATTTCCTTTGTGGCAAGTAGATTCAAACTGGCTTCTTAAAGATTGGTCATGAGAGGAAATCTACACCTTTGGAGCTTGTGCACCCTAATGTTTTTGGTTTGTCAGAGGTAACCTCTTTTGGAGATGCTAACTATTTTGTTACCTTTCTTGATGATTTCACTCACAAAGTTTGGATTTGTTGGAAAAAAAAGGATAGACAACTGAGAGGGGGGGTGAATCAGTTGTCATAGATTATTTAAACTTTTTCAAACTTTACTTAATATTAGATCTGATGAATGAACAATAAACCATAAAAAATGAACACATCTAAAGCATAGAGAACACCGAGATTTTTTACATGGAAACCCTATTAGGGGAAAAACCATGGTGGATGTTAGTCCATGAGATTATACCCTGTTAAAAGTATAATGAAAAATAATGGGAATGCATATGCATTCAGGTACACTGCCTAGAGCTCACTGCTCAAATACAAAAGGGCTCACTACCCAACAATACACAACAATATGGAATAGATCCACAGAGTATGAACTAAGAAAATAGCTTCTACACAAGCTTGATTACAGTTATAGTTAAGCACAAAAAACCTTCTTCACACTTTGCTCAAACTTCTTCTCACTCTGCTATGTAAGCGAATGATTTGGAAACTATTCACACATCTATACTTTCTCCTACATACATTCAATCTTATACAAAGACTAAATTTTCTCAAACAATCTCTCTTATATATCCACAACAAGGAATTACATCAACAACCTTGTTGGCCAAAAATATAAAACATATTTTCAATGTCAGCCCAAATTCATAAATAAATTTTCAATGTGGATCAAACACCATTTGCTAATATCATGATAATACCCAAAATAATATCCTCAAGCATGCCAAACATTAAAATTTTAATCTCCAAGGATCCACAACACGTTACAACCATCATGTCGGCCAAGAACATGAAAACTTGAACATACCAAGAAAAAATATTTGACCATAAGCACACTGATCAATGCGGACATGCAACAAAGATAGAGCATGATCTAGAAACATCCATGAACACAAAGAAATAATAGGGAAACATCTTCAGTAGCTAGAATTACTAGAATTATACCAACTTTAATCAAGAACACTAACAGAGACCACATAAACACTATCAGAACACAGATCTTCATAACTCAAACAAATCTTCATGCAGACCTTTGAAACTTCCAGTGGATGGAATAGATGCACTCATAAATGAACCCTTTAGTCCACAATAGTTGATCTTCAACATATAGAAAAAGACACCTCCATGACCTTCATAGTTCCACTGGGAACCTACAATACTTTCTTTTTACAATTTTCTCAATATCCTCAACATATACAACCTTCAATACATCAAATGCTAATAGTGTTGACATCAATGGCAACCACAGATCAAAAACACAACCACAACATCCAAAAATACCCCCTTTGGTGTTGATGGCAACACATGCTGTGAAAAACACCATCAACACAACTTTTAATTAGCACTTACTCTTCCTTAGATTCTAAATCTTCTTCCTTGACTTCTTCTGAAAGATATTCTCCCCATAAAACTTTTTACTCCAGATAAGAAACATTTTTTCACATGACTCTTCTCCCCCTTTGACATCAATGACAAAGATAAGCATTATCTTCCCACATTCAAGCTTTGAACCACATATCTGCACATCTAAGTCCTACTCCACCTGAGTAGCAACCATGAAAACATCAATCCGGATCAGAATATACTTTGAAGCATACAAATTGATGCAAGTTAAAGCATCTTTAGTTCATATCAAGAGGGGTAATAACCCCTAGTATTCCTCTGAGATACTCAAAAGTATCCTTCAACAATAGCTTGGTGAAAATGTATGAAATCTAATCTTTGGTAGGCACATACTTCAGTCTAACTTCTTTCTCACTCACTTTTTCTCTTAAGAAGTGAAACTTGATTGATATATGCTTGGTTTTAGAGTGTAGCACCAAATTCATTGATATGTTTATTTCACTTGAGTTGTCACAGTATATAGCAATAGTTTCATCATATACTACTTTGATATCTGTCAACATCTATTTCATCCACATCACTTGAGTACAGTTGTTTGCAGCAACAATATACTCTACCTCATTAGGAGATAGAGAAATGGAATTCTTCTTTTTGCTCAACCAAGACACCAACTTCTTCCCTAGGAAGAAGGCACCACCACTTTTACTCTTCATGTCATCTACATCTCTTTCCCAATCTGCATTAGTATATGCATTCAAAGTAATATCATCATCCTTAGGATACCAAAGTCCAAAATCAACTATTCCTTTCAAATACTTGAAGATTCTCTTAACAAAAGTCACATTAGGCTCATTTGGATCAGCCTAAAATCTAGCAACCATACATACAACATTCATAATGTCCAGTCTAGTATGAGTTAAATACAAAAATCCACCAATCATTGACATTTATAAACATAACACATCTTCAAATGCATATATCGATGTTGAGTTCTTTGATAATGGTCCTAAGCATTT